>JARHVA010000122.1:6747500-7042500 GCA_037957365.1 Torreya grandis | reverse complement strand
CTAGTAGCCCATTACTAACATCAACCCTCTCAAATATCACCTAACTGACCAATTATCCTAATCTAATTACTTTGGGTCACCCTCTAACATCATATAGGGCATGGAATATCCAATCCCTTATCCCCCATCTTATCCCACATCAAAAACTACATTAGCCCAAGGTCTTTTATGACTATGTAGGCAACACTTGGTCCCACTTTTCATGCCTAAGATAGGCTGACCACCACTACCCCTTGTTATCATCCCATTCTCAGCTTAGTCATTTGGTAATTATACATCACTTTAAATCCCAAAATCCTATGAGGATTATCTCATTGTATCCAATCACCAATCTTTATCACTAATATCCCCTTTCAAGCTTCCCCTAGCATGTATCCTTGCTATGAGACTTATCATCAAGCTCAAACCCATCCTATTAATTAATGTTAGTCTATCAATCAAAATACTTTCTAGACATATATCCCTTTTCTTGATCCCATCACTTGAGCTACTTTATCATCATCACTCTTAGGGCATCTATTTTTTCAATTGGGGCATCCCAAGCCCATTTAGATCCTAGTCTTATCCCACCCTAGGACTCTTGTTTGAGTGACCATCCAGGTCATTTTCTCTTTACATGCTCCCTCGGTGGGGAATAATATCTTACTAATATCTAATATCATTTAAAACTAGGGTTTTTATGTGAAATACCATTTTCCCCCCACTCACAACACCCTTTCAAAAATGGGTAAAATATATGCACTAAATTATGCTCACCCTACTAATTATACTAATTTTTGATAATTTAGTCTAATTCCTAAATGTCCTAACCAAAATAACTAATTACCTAACAATCCACATCCCATTACTATATCTTATAAACCTTTACCCCATCTTAAAACCAATTAATCTCCCCATTAAACCCCTAATAGATCCTATTACCTACTAACCTATTCCCTAAACGAAATAGCCAATTTAAAATTCATATTTATCCAACTACCACCCTAGCCACCCTACCACCCTAGCCATTTTTACATCCCTATGAGCCCTAAACATCATTAAATCCCATTAAATCCCCCTATTTTCCCCTAAACTAATTGAGAAGCCTCTAGAACTAGAGAAGCTTCTCTAAGACTCTAGAAGTCTCTAAACTAGAGACTTCTAAATAATTTTAAACTCCACTAAAATTCCCTCTATTTTAATATAAAAGGCCATACTTAGGCCATGGCCAAGCTAATTAAAAAACCACAAGAAATATGTAAATCCACTAATCCATCATCTTTCTACTCTTATTGCATCCATAACAACATTCTAGCACTCATCTAAGCCATCATACACTTCACACAATCTTTGGAAGCCATTGTCAAGTTCATTAAGCAATCCAATAATTCAAATTTTAGACATCAAATAATTCAAGTGTAAATCCTGGAATGGAGGCATGAAGAGGTAAAAAGGATGGTAAGCATGTTCTATTGATTATAATTTTCCTCTTTTATCCATTCTTATTGGTGTTATTAGGTTTTAGGTTTTTTGCTAATTTTAGTAATATTGCTTGAACCTAAAATTTGGTGCACACAACACACAAGGGTTTTAAGACAAACCCTAGAAATTGGAAGAGGCAAGGGTAAATCCTATAACATCTACCCTTCCTATAAAGACAACAAAGTATAATCCTCTAACATCCACATAAGGAATGAAGGAAGGGGTATATTCCTCTATCATCCACCCAAACCCCAAATGTTTTGACAAGGAATCCTCTATCTTCCTCCATCAAATCCCACAATGTTCTAGCCCTGAGAAGGCAAAGAGATTTAAATAAGAGTCATCTAACCTCCACATTCAAACCCAAAAAGACTTTGGACCAAGTCATGGGATTCACCTCAAATAAAAAAGAGATATACTCCCTTTAGATCTTGAAATTAGACAGTTGAGCCCTCAGTAGTCTAGCATTAGTTTGGTACATGGTATAAATTATATGAAAATAGATAAAAATACCAAGCTTCCTCCCTTTCCTATCTAGAGAAGAAGATAAATAAACAACTCAAAAATAGTTTAAAATAGGCTCCCATGGGATAAATCCAAGATAAAACAAGAGCATAAAGAGAATACAATACCACCCAACCTGCAAAATGAGGTTATCTCCATTCAAGATGAACTAGGCACTAGAATCTAAAATTCTACCAGTCTATTATCTTTCTCAGCACATTAAAAATCCTATAAATATATTAGAAGGAGGTTGTAACAATTTTTCTCTTATTTCACATAATAAAATTGCCTTTTTTGTTGTGGACATTCTGCCAGTCCATCATCTTCCCAAACAATCTTAAATTTATAGATCTACCACTTAACTTCAATAAATATTTTTCTATTAAAAATAAAAATCCCACAAACTATATTTAATATGATCCCATGGGATAAAATCATGATATAACAAGAGCATAAAATAAATATAATACCACCCTACCCTTGAAATGGGGTAATCTCCCTTTAGGGTGAAATAGGTGTTGGACTCCAAACTTCTGCCATTATGTTATCTTTCCCAATATATTCTAGGTCTTACAAATATAACATAAGGAGGAAAAAAACATTTTGATATGATTCCATCAAAATAAAACCACCTTTCTATCATGGACCTTCTGCTAGTCTGTCATCTTGCCAGACACAACCTTAAATCTATAGATCTTCCACTTAAATTTAGTGAATCTTTCACTCTAGTTTTTTATGCTAGATCCTACCCATATATTTCAATCTAGTATTTAATGCATGCCTAACATATAATTTGATTCTCTCTTATCCAATGGGCCATTCAAAATTTTATGGGATGACATTGATGATGCATATACCCCATAGTCCTCTTGGATCTAGATCATCTTCATCTCCTTGTTCTTCCTATTGTCCTTCCTACCCATGCCCTATTTGAAATTCCTCCTCTCACTCATAAAAAATTATACTATGTTTAATTTTTATATGTTCATTTTAAGTGGCCATCATTGGTGTAAGCTAATGACTTTACCAACTATAAATATTTGTCCATCAATTATGACCCTTCATTTTAGGAGTTTGTTGGCTCCATGAGAACATAATTATAATAAAATCTGATGGAAATATGATAAATGTTAACCATTTATGGTTTTGAAATAAATAAAAGAAAAATCATGACATTCAATCATTTACCTATCAATAAATTGATGTGATGCATGTAACTCAAGCTGCATGGGCTGGGGTAGCTACTAGTAACCTAAAGAAATTATTTCATTAATTATCAATCCATGGACATAAGCTTGATATGATGACTTCATTATATGTGCAAACTGAATCTTCTAATTTGAATCTTTATGAACTTATGAAAATTAATTACATAAAACAAATGTGCTTCTAAAATATTCAAACTTGTAAGAAATAAATTAGCTAAATAAAACAAATGAATTGGAAGCTTCCCTAAGTCTATTCTGAATCACACAAATTAAATGCACTTACACACATAAAATATTAACACATAATTATACAAAAAAAATAGATTATTTAATTATAATAACGAGTTGTATTTATACTTTAAGTCTTCTTGAGGGGGCCCTTCTCTCTCAACCTTGAGCTTCAATCTTCCTCTTAATAGAAAACTTAATTAACTCAAAATGTTATCTTCATTAAATCATGTATCAATTTAATATTGCTACAACAGATTAAACTAAATATTGATGGATTATTTACTATGTTATACACACTCTTCATCTCAAAATAAATTTATAATTAGTTACCACATCTTTTCCATATTGTATTTATACTAGATATGGTGGTTTACATTTATGGCTTAACTAGGAATACAAACAAAACATTGCTTCAATGAGATCATTTAATTATAGGAATAGAAAATGGTTTTCAAGGTTTAAAATTTTCCTAATAGAGATTATTGGGTGTGTTAAGTTATTTACAACTAAGGTTGGTTATAGATACCCTAATAGGATTAGTCTTACAGTCAAATCTTGTTGTTATAACCTCAAAGAGTTGACAGGTAGTGGCAACCTAGGTGAGTTTTAACTTTATTCATCTTTTATCAACCATGGTATTTTTTTAGGTCATTAATTATTGTGGTATATTTAATTGATATTTATGATCTTTATATTACTATTATGGATTTCATTAGCTGTATGATATGCTGATGTAGGATCCTTCAGTTTTAGGATGCGTTTAAATAAGATCTTTTAACTGTAGGATGTATTGACTCGTATTGCTTCAAAGAACATTCATGTTTTGAATTTAAAATTTATCAAAAAAATATTATAATAAATAATCATATAAAAAATATAATCATATTTACTTGAGTCAAAAAACATAATCTCATTACTCTATGAAATATAGTAATATATATATCTATCATGTATTAGACTTGTTCTAGTAGGAATACACAAGGGATAATCTCAAAAATCACATATTAGGTAAGGTTATGGGTAACCAATATGTGTTCAAAAATTTAAATTTTTGGGGCTCATCACACCCCCATACTTAAGTTGTTTCTCATCCTTGGTCAACTATCCTTTGAATTTCTATTGCACATACAAATCTAAAGTCTAGTGATTCCCAAAAACCACTAGACCTTTCACCACAAAAGCCCTACTTTTCCTCAAAAATTTTCCATTTATTATTTTCCTTTTCTTTATATAATGATTTCTTATCATCACATTTTAAATTCACATGAGCGTAGATAGATGGAATTTTTAAGTAACTTTGATATGGACAGTTCATGTGTCAAAGGCAAGGAAAATTGTGTTGTTAATACACTCAGCTAACGTATGTACCTTTTTATAATTTATATTATCAAGTTTGATTTTAGGAATATTTTAATAAAACAATAATTTTTGGATAAGTATTTCTATGAGGTAAGAGTAATTTTTGTTGACAATCTTGTAGTAAAGTTTTCTTCTATTTTTTTTGGAAAATGATGGCCTATTAAGGCATAAAAACATAATTTATGTTCTTAAATTTGGAAAATTATGAAATCAAGTTCTAAAATAAGTGCATACACCAATTTATTATGTGCATCTCGATGTCACAAAGATGACACATGAATTAAAAATATATTAATTTTTCCATAGAATGAAGCATGATGCGGCTACCTTTTTGGCCAAATATTTGGAATGCCAACAAGTTAAGGCTAAGAATTATCATCTTATATTTTTTTTGTACCCTTGTGAAGTGCCAAAAGATAAGTGGGTTGTGATCTCACTATATTTTATCTTTGGGCTTCCTAATTCCTATAGTAAGCATGATATAATTCTGGTTGTAACTGACAAGTTGACCAAAGTGGGTCATTTTGTTATTGGAAATCTAACAGATGATGCCTCTATAATTGTAATAATATTTATAAATAAGGTTATTCAATTGCATGGCATGATAGAAGTAACTATTTTATATTGAGGAAAATTATTCACATCACATTTTTAGAAAGCTTTGATTGTATCCTTTGGAACTAATTTGATCTTTAGTTCTACGTACCACCTAGAAATGGATGGTTAAACTGAAAGGTTGAATTAAGTGGTATAAGACATGTTGTGAATGTACATGATGGATCAATAGTTTAAATGATAAGACTATCTTTATTTAATTTAATTTTATTATAATAACACTTATCATTATGTACTTAAGATGGCTCCTTTTGAAGCTCTATATGGGCAAAAATTCAAAACTCCTCTTTGTTGGGACAACTTAAAAAGTAGGGCTATTTTTGGATTAGATATAATTTAATATTATGATAATCAAATGGAATTTATTAGGAAAAAATTGAAAATAGCTTGTGATAGACCAAAAAATTATGCAGATCTGAAAATATCACCCCCATAATTTAATTTGGGTGTTAAAGTTTTTTTGAGAGTTAGACCTCAAAAGATTTCAATAAAGTTTGGAAAATCATCTAAGTTAGCTCTGCAATATGTTGGACCTTTTGACATCATTTATAAGATCAAAATTATAGCCTATTATCTCTCTCTTCCTCCTCTATTTAGGATTCATTATATTTTCCATGTTACTTTGATTAGAAAGTATATTTCTAATTCTACTCATATTTTGGATTGAAAAAAAACTTCAAGTTACAGAAGAGGAGAAAATACAGTTGGAACCTATGAGGATCCTAGACCATCACAACATTAAGTTATGAAATAAAAACATACAACAAGTATTGGTTTAATAGGGCCCTCTCAATGAAAGTAGTGCTACCTGGGAATTATCCTTAACTGTTTGAGTATTCACTAAGAAAACTCTTATTAATGTGGCAGAGGATGTCAAAACCCTTTTTGGAACTCACTTTAAAACTATTAATTATTAAGACCTTAGATTTTGCACTCTTATATTATGCTATTATGATCACATTTTAGTTTGATTATACTTTAGTTGAATTAACTCATTATAATGCTATGATGAGGTGATTATGATACATTTTTTGTATTTAGTTGGATTAATTTAAGATGAATTTTTAGTTGATTACGTAATTATGTTTATTTGGTTATTTATTGGATAGATATTGTTGATGTCATCCTTAGTGTGTGTAGGATTTATATGAGCTAGGATTGATCAGGAATCTAGATAATAGGGTGGTGAAAATGGTTATTGGTACAATTTGATTAGTGATTACAAAGAAACAAGTTTCCAAACATCCTCAATGTTGTTGAATTTGACTTTCTTGGTCATCTTGGTCATTATATGAATGTTATGTCAATAATTTTGATTCCTTTTATGACTTGGCTCATTGTCATATTCATGTGAAGAACATAAATAATCTTGAATTTTTTAGCTTGCTAAAAAGAGATCCTAAATATATTCAAGCACCATTAAAATATTTTACATTCATGTTGCAAGGAGTTAATTTGTCAGGAAGGATAATTGGGCAGGTTCTTGTGATTATTTTATATTTTGTTTAAAATTGGTTTTTATATTTTAATACTTATTATTGAATACTTTTCCATTATAGTCTTCTGATTGAGATTTGATTATATTACAAAGGCTTTCATATATTAAAATTAGGCCTCATCATCTAGACTATATACCATTAAGTAGTACCTTGATCATAGTGTTTTTGGGTTTATTGGTTTTACATGTTGTGATTTAAAGGTGCTAATTTCATTTTATTATCATGTTTTTGGACCATGAAACCATTGGTCACTTCATGGCCTAGGTAAATGTGTTATGTTATAAGTTCATTTTGCATGGTCTTATTTTATGTTGGTTTTTATTGATTATATAAATCAGTGACATTAGTCATCAAGAGCTTGGCATAATGGTGGTCATTGACTTAAGGTTTTGGATCATTATTTGATATGGTCTCTTGGGTCTTTGAACATTTTAATTTTGTTGTTTTTTTCTTGGAACTATGAAGGGATGAAACCCTACTGGTCATCATAATGCTTGGGAGATTGTCTACCTTGTTTGGTGGAAATGGAGGTCACTTAGACTATTAAGTTGGTTAAGAGGTTTTCATTTGGGTCATTTTTATACCAGATAATTTGGAGAACATGGATACATGGAGTTAAGGATCCATTTTACCATGATTTAAGTAGAATGTGGATATTATATATATATTTTAATGGCAAGAGAAAACACAAAAATTAGGCGTGTTATTGTAAAGGAGAACAATAACTTGGTTTTGGCTCCTTGTGGAAATTTTAAGGTAAATAGCTTACATTGTTAATAACAAGTAGGTGATGTATATGGGTTTTTTGGTGTGTTTATCTTGGAAAAATTATGTTATTTTAAGCCAAGCTAGTTTGAAAGAGGCTATGACCTTTTGTATTACATAATGTGCCTTAGTTGTTGTAGAGTTTTATTTTTTTTCATGGGGTTTTTCCATGTTTGTGTAAAGATGACATTGTAGGAAGCTTTTGCCTTTTTTAAAAAACCTTAAAATGGGGGCTTACCATTATTTATCTCACTTAAAATAATAATTTGTTATATAATTATGGTTTGATTGAGAATAATAAGGCATCAGATGGGTTTTGTTGTTTTACTTGTCTGTGGATGTATTTTTAGTGTTTTCTTTCCTGCATGATTGGAAACTCATTGGTTTGTTAAAAATAAAATAATTAACCACAACTTCATGATCTGTATTCCCATCATGTTAATGGTTGGGGTGGTCTAGGGCCACTAGTGGGGGGCTCATGGGACTGGTTGAGTGGTTTTTGGTTTCTTTGCTTTGCTAGATTTGAACTTTTGATGTTTTGTATAATTTGGTTGTAAGATGTAATTATGGACCTAGAAGTTGTATATTCAAGTTATTGTATTTGACTATATAGTATGCTGATTTCATTTAAATACTATTTATATTTATTTTTAGATACATTATGTCAAGTACTTATGACTATGTACAGCTATAGTATTGAAGTTTCATTTATATAAATGTTTACATAATTGTTTTGCATATTAAAAGGTCAAATGTTCAATCATTTTGAAATTTTATATATTATGTTAGAAGTGACTTTAATGTATTTTAGAGTTGGTTGTGTGTATTATAAATATTTAAATACACAAGTTATAATTACCTTGAATATATAACTTTGTGTCATGAAATATGTATTTACCTAGGAAAATTTTAAGTAATGGAATGAGTATCACTTCGTAAGTTTACAGTTGAAGGACTAAGAACTCTTCATTTTGCATCAATATTTTGGAATTCATCTTAGAGTATTCATAACTTGTTATCCTTCATTGTAATGGTAATTCGATTGAATAAACACAATGAAATGATTGTGCATTAGATTGTCTTTACTCAAGCACCCATAGAATAATGTTGTCTTCATATAATTTTCTTGGTGATGGAGTAATTGTTTTATGTTATAGATAATGGAATTTTGGAATGAAAATAAGCATAAATTGTGATTTACTTGTACCTAAATTCATAGGTAATATGACTTGGATTGGAAAGGTTTATGTTATTTATTGTATGGCATTGGAAGTTATGGTTTACTTATATTTGTTGTGGGTTTTTAACTAACCTTGAAAGTTGGTATATAAGTAAGGAATGTTTGGATTATTTAATGATGGATTGAGATGGAGTGTATTGTATTTGGATGGTGTTGACTTTGGTTTTTATAAATGGTAAATATTAATGGTAAAGGTTATACATCCCATTGCTATGGTGAGTAATTGATTTCCATGAAATGAATTATGAATCGTATTGATGGAGAAAGTATTATAGTATAAGTTGTAATTGGTTTAAATACTTGAGAACCATACTCAATCAATTAGATGACATTGTTTGTTGAATTCTACTTTTATGATTAAACTATTAAGTGAACTATCTATTTATGGTTGATATGATTTAATAGTTAACATCATTATTTGATAGAAACTAACCTTAGTTATGGTTTTGAATGTCCTTAATTTGTATATGCATAAAGTTTTTTAAGAAATGAAATTCAATTAGATGAAAATTTTATTATATCTAAGTTGCTAAAAATAAATCAATTGTTTATTAATTATGTTTGGAATTCTAACATAATTAAGTCAAAATTTGGAATTATCTCGTTATGAGAGCTGTTTGGGTTCCACTCATAATTATCGAGTAATTTAAGTATCACATTTCACCATGATGGCTGCTTCATGTTCATATGACACTTTTGTTGGTGAATTAACCTATTTAGGAATATTAGTGTATTATTCCTAATTTAGTTAAAGGGCCTAAGTAGTAAAATCAATAAATAAATATGCAATAATTAAGCCACTAATTTGTATAAATTATATTACAATTTTATCCTTTCTAAAAATAGTAATAAGAGATGGAAAAGAAGACTTAGCTAGAAATTAATTGATACGGTTGAGACAAGGTCTGATATTAACTATGTTGAACTGGGACACTATCACAAACCAATATTTGACCTTAATTTTATGATTGGATGGGAGCACCAAAAGTAGAGAGGAGTGGCACCAACGTTGTAGTCCACCTCTGTCACTATTATCCTAGAGATCTAAGCTTTTTGGGTTTTGTTCTCTATGCCTATGTGACCCTGTCTATGAAGTTTTGACAACTTAAATTCTATAGAGTTCCCTGTAGAGTAGATTTTATCTTCAAACCCTATATTCCATTATGCTTTAACCAATTTCAAGAAAGAGGGGGGGGATTATTATGTGTAAGATTCACTGAATGTGCATCCACACCCCTTATGTGGGCACACTGCCTACATACCAATAATTTGAAGAGGGATCAATCCATATGTAGTTCTCCCACTTGATGTGCTTTGTGCAATAATGTGTATGAAGATTAAAAATGTTAAACTTGATGTGCTTAAGATGGATAAGGACTGGTGTGAAGATTTGGATAAGCTTGTAAGTGTATTAGTTGGCTATATGTAGAGAATAGGGAAGATTTGCTTAAGTAGTCTTGCTTGTATTCTTGCTTTCTTAGTGATATTTTCAAACCCTTTCCAAATGATATTGGAATGGGATTTTATAGGGATCTATTGGTCATGGGTTGAATGTGCTCACATTAGGCCAACAAAGAGAAGGATGGAGAACCAAAAGGAACTAATCATTAGGGCTAAAAATGCACTTGGACAGGAGTGCCAAAAGTAGATAGGAATGGCATCAATGCTATAGTCTGAGTGTGGTGCTATTGTCTTGAGCTGATGAGGCCTGAGGGGATGGATTACTCATAGAAAAATGGGTCTAACTTAATTGGTATCAAGTTTGGAAGGATACAAATGACTGGGAATAAGTTAAAATATGCCTATGAGGGTCATGAGAGAAAGTAAGAGGGACCCATGGGTTGGGTGTCACAAGCCACACTCAAGTTACCAATTTTTGCATTTTATATGACTAAATTTGTCCCCCCTTTACTCTAGTGATGCAACAAAGCGAAATACTAGAATAAAGATAAAATAAAAAGCGTACCTAAACTTACCTGTAAGGGTGAATCTCATGAAGCTATGTGATGTTGGGTGTGTATAGAGAGAGCATGTTGTGAAGTATGAATCTGTAAGAGAAATAAAGAGTAGATCAGTTCTTACTAGATATGTTATATCTAAAATAAGAATGTACAAAGATAGGTAATATAGAAAGGAAGAGAAAGGAACAAATATACCTCACTGGGTATGTGGACCAATACAAAACTTGTTGTGATGCTAAGTGATGCTAGATATAATGGGTATGCTGTACCAAGAGTGATATCATGAATAGATTTGAGTGCTCAATTCCTCTAGAGTATCTCATGAATTCAAAGGTTATCCATTTGACTCTGTCATTACCCACTAAGTGAAGTTAGGTGGTCATGCATGTGTTGATAACTGTTTAGACTGTGTGTCTAATCCCTTTGAATAGGTGGCTCAAGAATACAAAGGCTAGCTAGTCCTTTGGCTCCATCATTGCTTTGTGAAGTGAAGTTATGAAATAATACTAATATGGATGTGTGTTGTATGGGATGGATTCTAAATCTCATGAATTTACTATGATTTGATAATGTTGGCATGGATAGCCGAATGTATGCTAGAAACTAGGCCACTCTTAGCTACTCTAAAAGATGGAGATTAGGATTGTATGAAAGCCACTCTAAAATTGGTGCACTAGGCTTATATGAAATACAATCCAAAATTATGCCAACCACCTATGGATGGAATAAGGCATACAACTTCTGAAAATGCTTGGGTAATGCTAAACTTAAAAAGAAAAGAAAAAAATTGCCGTGCACATTGCCCTCAATCACTGGTGTCTGAAACATGGATTTTGATCTAGAAGTTATACCAACTATCATATCTGAAATTTAAATTGAGAGCCATCATGCCATGCATAATTACCCCTATATCTATATTTTTTGAGAAAAAGTGTACTAAAAATTATTGATTTTGAACTGGTCTACCTATGTAAAACTATAGTTGAACCTACTTTTTTGCCTGATTCTAGAAAGTCTAGTTTTTTTGCTATTTAGACAAGAGTGCCAAAAATGGATAATAGTGGCACCAACACTATAATCCAATCTTGGCACTATTATCCTAGGCCAAATTTGATAACTATTCTGACATTTTCACTATCTACCTAGTTTGTTCTAACTATTTTGATGTTTGGCTTCTATTTTGGGTGTTCTAAAATTGATTTTTTTAAATCGATAGGAGATCTGATCTCTATGATAAAACACCTATTTGTTTCCCCCTCTTATAAGGGTAGGAATGAAGACCCTACAAGAGTGTTATGATGCAAAGATATATGATATAGTAATGATAATCAACAAAATATCTCAAGATATAACATGGTTTATATTGAGAGATTGTTAGATCAATAGGGGTATGCTTAGATAGATATAATAATGTAATATCAAGTGTAATCTACTGAATTGGAACTAGAAGTATTATTTTTTATTTGTCATGGAGGGATGGAGCATGATGTCTATCATGGAATCAAAGAAAGTGAGAATAATGCATTATGTGGATCATGGCGTTGTAAATAATTTAAAAACAATCAAGAAATAAGCACACAAAAAAAGAAGCATACAAGGGTGGCAAAGGGGTGAAGTAAACAAAGGACATGGGCACATGTCACTCAAAATAGAAGGAAAACATACAAGGCATGTTCAAATACCACATACACATATAATTAAAACAAGTAAGGTTGGAGTGAAATCCACAATCACATAGAAGAGTATAGGCAAAGGACATTGACAAATGTCCTAGGGCACACACATGAATATAAGCAAAGGACATTGGAAAATGTCCTAAGGAAAAAATAGGAGACAATCAAGAACTGATAAATGTAATCATATCTAGCTATATAAATAAAGAAAGAAAATCATATAAATACTAGAAATACAATCACACCTAAATAATAAAAGTAAGAAGTGAAAGTATTCAAGAAATGTTATACAATAATATGTATATGCTAAGAAATACACAAGTGTTATATACCAGTGAGTTTTGATAGAGTAATCTATGCAAGCTAATAAGTAATGTACATCAACATGATAATTAGAGTGTGTGGTGTAGGAATGACATAACTTGGATGGTGTAGTCATGTAGAAGTTGCCCTTAATAGGTATGTATATCAATGTATGTCTTGATGTAGAAGTAGGATGCACCCTCAATAGGTGGAGTGAAGTAATCAAGGATCTATATGTCATTGTGCAACTCAAAAAAGATCAAGTGAAGCATGGTAATGTAGATAAATTAAAAAACAATAGCATAGAATAGTAAATGCAAGTCTAGCATGATAGTATAAATGTAAAGCTTGGATAATGCATACAATCAAAATATTTTTAGTGTTTTTAAATTATTTAAATGTTTTTGTAATTTTGATATATTTAAATGTTTTTGTGTTTTTGATATGTTGTATTATTTTTGTATTTTTTATATAAGCTATGTATAATCAAGCATAAGAAACTATGTATAGGTAAGCAGGTAAAGGATGATACTAATTGATGATTCTCAAAGGAGACTCCCTATCATGGTGTCATGTATCAAGGAGAGGAATCATGCATGATCATGAAGCACAATATAAATGCTAAGACTGTGGCTCTAAAAGCTATATGTGTTGTAAATGCTCTAAAATATCTAAAGTAGAAACTGAGTGTGGGGTCCCCCTATAACTCTAAGAAGTGGATGCAACTATAGGGCTCTTAGGGATCCATGTGGTAGTAGGAGAATCTCTCTAAACATGTTCTCTATGAGTAGATGCATGAGATCTCAATGATACTACCCTAGGTGTGAACATTGTAGCTAGAAGCTATCTAGAATCCTAAAGCTATGGAGGTGTATGAACTCTCTGTGTTGGTGATGGATGCCTCAATTATGTCTGAATTAGAACTAGAGGAAGAACTATAATTGGTGGCAAAACTGAAACTAGTGGAAAAACTAAAACTGTTGACTACAAAATAGTAGATGGCTCTAAAGTGGGGAGTGGTAACTCATATGGAACTCCACTAATTGTAACAACCTAATTATCATGAATGAATTTCATGCATCTGTGAACTATATAAGGTATTAATCAAAGTTTTTGAATCCATGGTTGACTGAGTAATTTATCAAAAACTCCTACACTAGGAATAATAGTGAATGGTGTGGCCATGTGTGTTGGACTAACTTGTAGAGGAAGTATAATCTTTCCCAATGAACTCTATATGTGCCCATTGAATCCATTGATAACTACATTTTTTGGAGTATCATTCTTTGAATATCCCAAATGCTATATTAATGTCATAGTGCACATGTTCATGTTAGATCCATTATCTATGAGAATACTATGCATAGGATGATTATGAATACAAGCTCTGATAAAGAGTGCATGATAATCTGAATCATCCTTAATGATCTCCTACTCTAAAAAGGAGATGGAAGGTCTATCTAGAACTCTAGAACTATATACACCAATCATGTTTCTCAAAGGATGTAACTCAATTGAAGGTGTCTTGTATGTATTTGGTAGGGGATGTGAGTGATGAACACCTGATGTTTCTCTTGTCTCCTATTTATAATGCTATGAAAAAGGGTCTAAAATATTTTCAAAGCTTTATCCTATGTTTTCTTTGCTTGAGGAGGCTCAACTAAAGTGCCAAGATCAATATGATTTCTATCTATCAAATCATGTATCTTGTCTCAAACTGATGCATGTATTTGTTGTATGGCTTGGTACCCTATGAAAATCACAAAATGCATGCTGATCATATCCCCATGGAAGACACTTTTTTGGATACACTTCCTAAATAGGATGGATATATATGATGTTACATTCTAATATCTACTATAAAACTTTAGATGGATAAACTGATAGATTAGTAAAGGTACATTGAGGAGGTGCTAATAAAACCACTCACTGAGGGGGCTCAAAAATTGCATTAACTGTAGGTTGATTCTGACTCTTGCTATCATTGATTTTGAATTTGTATGGCACTTTTATATTACTCTTGTTTGTTGTATCTGATATACTTGTATACTTGAGTTTATCCATTGAAATTAACTTGACTTCTCTTTCCTTTAGTGTGTGACATAATTCAGTGAAGGAAGAGAATATTTTGAACATAATTGATTCATGTAAAGATGGTAGAAGACTCTATTTGAATAGATCTTGTAACTCTTGATTGGCCATGGGGATAATCATCTTATCCAAAATAGTCTTATATTGAAGAACATAATCTATGAGATGTTTATTTGACTTTTATTTCTATTGTGCAACTTGGGCATATGAAACCTTATCACTAATGTTAATATGAAAATGAGCTAGGAGCATGTTGGCTAAAAGATTAAATGCATTGACTAACTAATTTGGTAGATTGTAGAACTATTATAAAGCATAATACTTTAGGCTCTATGAAAATAGCTTGGTAAGTAGCCAGTTATTAGGTACATAGTCCAAGCATGTTGCATGAAAGGCTCTCAAATATGTCTTTAGATCACCCTTGTTATCATATAGAGTAAGTTTGGGTTGAAAAAAACCTTGTGGAAAGGGTGTAGAGTAAATGTGACATGTCAATGGTGTATGCAATAAAGCAAAAGAATCCAAATCCTACGTAGGTCTAGAGGCACCTTGCTCAAGATGTAACACCTTAGATTGAAGAGATTTTATCTCTTGCACAAGGGTTGCCACATCAGGAGATAAAGATGTACTAGCTTTAACTGGTGGTATATAGGTAGGTTGGGATACTATAGGGGTTGTTGAGACATAGTTTTCCCCACTACTTACTTTAAAGGAATGGAAGAATCAAATTGTTTAGCCTTTTTGATTTCCATGATAGATTATAAAATAAGAGTAAGATCTTGGGGCTGGTCCAGGAGTC
This sequence comes from Torreya grandis, assembly GCA_037957365.1. Taxonomy (NCBI): domain Eukaryota; kingdom Viridiplantae; phylum Streptophyta; class Pinopsida; order Cupressales; family Taxaceae; genus Torreya; species Torreya grandis. The sequence goes on along the minus strand of JARHVA010000122.1, from coordinate 7,026,791 downwards.
TTTCTCAAAAACTTTATAGGATCAAATCTTTATTAAGGATAACTTTATTATTAATAATTAGTACAAGTTGATCAAGAATCTGATGTGGTGGATCATGAACATCATTATTTGTATCATCATTGTTATTTGTCAAAATTATCCTCATTGAACTTGGTGTAATCTGGATGTGTAAAATCTATAATAGGAACCTAAGTTGGTTGTTTATACATGGTATATGGTTGAGTTATAGGAATTTGGGTGAATTTAGGAGGATTGCCACTAAGTCTTGCACTTTGTCTTGAAGGAAGAGATGCAAGGGACTTAGGTGGCATAAGGAAAAAAACTTGGATAATAGTAGAAAATATTAAATAGATATAATCTAAACAAGGAACTAGAATATGCATAAAAAGGATACAAATTTTACAAACATGTAAGGTGATATCTCAAGAAGAAATGGGACCTAGTATATGCAACTAGGGTTTGAAAGATGATTATTTTGAGATTTACTATGAAATTTAGAAATTCAAAGTGAATTTTTGAGTTAGATATGCAAGTAAAAAATCAAAAAATTATTAGAAAATTTGTGATTTAAAGAGACCTAGAAGATGTAACTAGGGTTTTTTAAAGATAATTATTTTTGTAAATTACTATTAAATTATAAAATTTGAAGTGAATTTTTGATTTTAATATGCTAGTAAAAAATATAAGAATTATTGGAAAATTACTAGGAAAATACTAGGACCTAGTATGGGAAACTAGGGTTTGAAAGAAAAATATTTTAAAATTACTATGAAATTTTAAAATTTGATGCAAATTTATAATTTTATTATGCTAGTAAAAAATTAGAAAAAAATAGGAAAAATCAATAAGGAATTTACCCTAAGGTTTCTAAGGTTTTTATGTACAAACGAAGTAAGTCAGGTTCACCAAATGATTTAACCTATTTAGGAATATTGGTGTATTATTCCTAATTTAGTTAAAGGGTCTAAGTAGTAAAATTAGTAAATAAATATGAAATAATTAAGTTACTAATTTTTATAAATTATATTTTAATTTTATCCTTTCTAAAAATAGTAATAAGAGATGGAAAATAAGAATTAGCTAAAAACTGATTGATCAGACTAAGATAGGGTCTGATATTAACTGTGCTAGATTGGGAAACTATCACAAACTAAGATTTGACCTTCATTTTATGATTGGATAGGAGCATCAAAAGTAAATAGGAATGGCACTGGAACTATGGTCTACCTATATCATTATTGTCTTATAGATCTGAGCTTTATAGGTTTTGTTCTCTATACTTGTGTGACCCTGTCTATAAAGTTTTAGTAGTTAGAAGTCTATAGAGCTCCTTATAGATTAGATTTTCTATTCAAACCCTATATTTCATTATGCTTTGACCAATTTTGAGAAAGAGGGGGGGGTTAGTGTGTGTAATATTTACTGAACGTGTATCCACACCCCTTGTGTGGGCATGTTGCCTACATATCGATACTCCAAAGAGAGATCAAGCCATATGTAGTTCTCCCACTTGATGTGCATTGTGCAATAGTGTGTATGAAGATGAAAAATCCTAAACTAGATATGATTGAGATGGATAGGGACTGGTGTAAGGATTTGTATATGCTTGTAAGTATATTGGTTGGATGTATATAGAGAATAGGGAAGATTTACTTGAGTAGTCTTGCTTGCTTAATGATATTGGCCAACCCTTTCCAAATGATCTTTGAATGGGATTTTATAGGAATATGTTGGTCATGGGTTGAATGTACTTGCATTAGGCTGACAAGAAGAAGGATGGGGAATAAAAAATAACTGATCATTGGGGTCAAAAATGCACTTGGACAAGAACGTCAAAAGCGGACAAGAGTGGTAACAATGTTATAGTCCAAGTGTGGTGCTATTATCCTAAACTAATGGGGCCTAGGGGGATGGATTAGTCATGGAAAAAGTGGTTTGGATAAATTGGGATCAAGTCTATAAGGCTAAATATGATTGGTAATTAGTGAAAACATGCCTATGAGGGTCATGAGAGAAAGCAAGAGGGACCTATGGGTTGGGTGTCACAAGCCACACTCAGGTTACCAATTTTTGCATTTTATATGACTAAAGTTGGGTTAAAATTAGTGTTAATGATTTTTATATGTTTTAAATAAATTTAAAAATGAATGATGATTTTAAATCTCTTGTTTGATGGCATAACATCATATTTCACCAGTTATGGGGAATTTGACTTTTGCACTCTATTTCAATACAATATCACATTAATTGATGTATTCTGATTAAACTTGTGGTTCTTGATGAAGAATATGGAAAATAATTGATTAGTGAATTATAATTTTGTACTCCATGATCATTGTAATGTAAAATGTAAGTGTTTAAACATACTACATTTTGATGAGAGAGTATTTGTTATGTTTTAATATTCTATCTTAAATTTCTAATGCATTAAGTAAAATTTTTTAGTGGGTGCTCATTTAAATGGATGGTTTCTAAGGTAACATTATGAGTTATCTTAACAAAATTTTATCTTAATTATTTTATTTTCGAAGTATATAAATATAATACTTGTTTCTAAGATGTATCTATAAAAAATGTGTATTGTCAGTGGAAGTTGCATGAAGGTGGCATGACCTTAATGTCAAATGTAATTAATTTGGTTGGGTAGCATCATGTCGATAATGTTGATAGTATCATCTGATTTTGAATTTAAGTGGATTTTTATGTTACTAACATCTTGTGTACTATGTTATGTTTACATCAAATTGACAAGTATGAACAAGAAGAGTCTCATCACTAGCATGTTACGTCATTTAAATTATATAGATATGCTATATTTTAATATTGAGAATAACATTATAATAAAGTTAAGTTGATTACTTTTATGACATGAATACATGTTGACTTTATTTTAATCATCAATTAAAGTGTTCACTATATTCTTGTCATTTTAGCTTTTAGGAATTTAATTATTCAAGAAAATAGTAATGAGGAATCCTAAAGTTTTTAAACATTTCCTTAAGTCTAAAGTTGGCTTTACACTTCTCTTTCATGAAATAAGAAATCTTTATGAATGAGACTTGTTTAGTTAGTATTATGAGAAAGCTGACTTGCACACATGTATATTCAAATTGGAATTTATAAATTTACTAAAAAAACAAATGATATGTCTCAATATAAATTTGTAGCATCCTAGGCTATCCATCCTATTGTAATTATTGCAATGTATTACCAGGTAACATTCCAAATCTAGGAAAATGAATATTTTAAAAGAATTATAGTCATAAAATTGAAAGGATAACATACCTCTTAAATATCTCATAATCTCCACATAATAGAAAGTAAATAAAGTTACACCATGTAATTATAGGTAACCCTACCCCTACATCCTACACTATGTAGTGAATCACTCACTAGGGGTGAATAGCATTGTAATTTTTGTAAAACATTCATGATGAACCCACTAAGAAAAGATAAGGATGTACTCTATCATATTAACTAAAATAAAATCTCCTGGTAGGGTTAAATGAACATATCATAATATGATATTTAAGCACTACTATGAAGGATTATACCATCCTATAATGATCATAAGGAAAAAGGGTGTACCCCTAATCTAGACTTATATTTGGGTGCATCCCCCTAAACTTATTGTTTAGAAAAAGGGTATATCCCCATAGGAAAAAGGGTGTACCCCTTATCTCCTTGTAGGGTTAAATGAATCTATCATAATAATTTTTTTAAGAACTACTATGAAGGATTATACCATCCTATAATGATCATAAGGAAAAAGGGTGTAGCCCTATATCACTAACATACTTTATACTTGTAGACAATATTTTATGATGATATAACACCTCAGTCTTGTACACTTAGAAAACTTAGAACTTGGTTGTTCCTCTCAATTTCTATACCCTTCCCACTTTTACATGTCTTGTATTTGCTCTATCTAGTGCCCCTTGACCTATATCTCTTAGTAGGAATAGTCTTATGTTGATGACCCATGTCTTTTATCTTTCCCAAAATGATTAAAATGTACTTATCTTCAATATCTATAAGTTCTGAACCTGTATTTGATTTCCTACTCCATGGACACTAACATTTAGGACATATAATAACATCACTGCTATTATCCTATCCTAATGTAAGTGTGTCCAATTCCCTAAAATCATATATTTTTAAAATTAAATGTATCTTAATCATCAACCTAAGTTGTTTAATTTGAGTTACTTCTCTAAATGGATTGATATAAATACAAAATTAACCCTCACTCATTCCTCACTTATTGACACCTAGTAAAAGATCAAAGAAACCAAGGTAACTTATTAAAATCAATCCATCAAGCATTAAATTAAATAAATATTCCCTATTTCCATACCAATCATAGGTACATCACACCTAAGGGTTTGAATTACTAAAAGAGTATCCCAAGAGCCCAATTTTCCAAGTTACAAGCTAGGTTACTAGTATACTTATTTTACACAATATTACATAATTCACACACAAACCAACATGTAGGGAAGAATTAATTGAGTTTTATTACCTCATATATATTATTGGATATGTAGGAAGCACCTTATAATAGAGAGGTATTTGGGGTTAGCTCGACACTGTGTGCCCACTAACCCATTTCCCCCAAGGTCACTATGAAGATGGAAAACTAGGGTTTTGCCATTTCACAAGGAGTGATAGTACATGACCCATATATTAATGTATCATATCAAAGGTGAAGTAAAATAAAAATGCATCTAGGTATTCAAATCATTTTATAATAGGTATTTCATATAAGACACTTGTGCTGAACCCAAACAATAACATCGATGTTACCATCCTAGGTTGGCATTACTATCCAGAGCATTAGAAGTGTTAGATACAAAATATAATAATTATTATATAATCTCCTTAAAACCTATTTTATATTTATTTTAGATCCAAAACTAAATTATCATTATAATAAGATAAGTACATCACTTTTTTGTCATTTATATATCTAGCATAGTTTTACTTTCCATATTTAGACTATCTCAGCATAATAAATCTAGTATATGTTTATATCTAAGTTTAACATCTAATTGGCTTGCCATAGATATAATTATCACCCTTATGATATTTAATTTATATATACCCCTTTAATTCAAATATAGGATTAATTATAAGATCACCTTAGATCCACATTTTAGGGTTAAACATTTGGTGACCCTGATCTTTGAACATCAAACCCTAGGATAAATTAGGGTTTCTAATTTTTTTTCCTATTGATGACTTTTATTGTCATAAAATATGTGAAACATATATGCATATATTACATATTTTGAATTAAAATATATAATCTTTGTTATGGTCTATTACATTACTTACCTTGTAAAATCATATAATTAAATCTGAGCCAATAATGAGAGGGTTTTAAGGTGAAATCAACACATAATCTCTCTTCAAAGTTCATTTTTTAATGTTATAAATCTAATATCTAGATGCCAAAATGAATTATATCTACCATTTATCCTACCTATGTCTTATTTAAATGACAACTACCATCCTACACCCATTATTCACCCACAACTTATATTGAATTCCATGGTCCATGTTATTACTACTCAAAAAGGTAAAATTGCTCAACCCATTATGACACACATTAATATATAAAAATTACCACCTAAACCTAATATTTTAATAAAATATAAAGGATATGACATTATTTACCAATTGAACAATACATATGCTAAGATTTCAATACTTGAGATCCTAAAGTTATCTACTATTTATAAGGATATCTTATATAAAGCATTGCATGAAACACAAGTTCCAACTAATATTGAGCTTGCTTATTTTATGGATATCATGAAATATATCAAGAATAATTCTAAACTCATTACCTTTGATCCACCAGATTTACCATCCAAAAATATTGTTGACCAAAATTTGCCTTTGTTCATATAAGTGCCAATGCAAAATAAAGGTATCAAAAGAGTACTTGTCGATAATGGATTGGGCCTAAAAATTTGTACAATACAAATCTTAATCACCATGGGTATTAACACAAACCTTATTCAAAACAAAAATATGCACATAAAATGGTTTGACAATTCACATAGCCCTCTAATGAGACAAATTACATTAGATGTGACCTTAAGACCAAAAATAATTCCAACTATTTTTAGGTCATGTCTCAATCCTTACATTATAATTTAATTTTGGGTAGAAATTAGATACATTTAATGGAATTTATCCCATCTACACTTTATTGATGTGTAAAATTCATACATGAGGGGACCTTATCGTCTATACCTACCAGTGATGATCCCTTCAAAATTTTCAAAATGATATATTCTAAAACTGAGGGCAATCCTATAGTATTAACACCTCAAAAATCCATCCTCTTGAGCATATTCACACATATGAAATAGGTAAGTTATATATAATGACTCATTTGTCTCAAAATGAAAACAAGGCACAACATCTTGAAGTGCATATAGATTCACATAAAGAGCAAGAACCATTCCCAAAAGCACCAATACAAATGAAAGATCCTTTAGCATTTGAACTTCCTTATTGGTCAAAATTGAGCAAAATTATGGCCACATATCAAATTACTATGATATTGATGATGACACAACTTATGATATGATATACGAGAAAATGCAAAATTTAAAATTTGACCCACTAAATCACCTGTCACTTAATCTATTTGAACCTATAGGTCTTGGTACATATAAACTAAACCCACTTATAAAAAATATTGAGCTAAATATAGATAAAGGAAAAACAAAACTAATAGATGAGCATGATAATTTTTATTATTCCATACATACCTCTTAGTTAAAAGCACCGAGTCAACCTTATAAGAGACAAATGTAAGTACATCATGAAAATAATGTGGATTATTCTCGAAAGGCTTTACCCCAAATGTTATAGATCACAATGAAATAGGATACCACCGATATTATCTTATCTTTGTTACTTTAACACAAAGTGATTTCTTTACCTTATACCAAACATAGATTAGGTAGTAGACTACTACCCACAAAAGGAGTACCATATTATAATTACTATCAGATCATTGGCCATACTAATAATCAATGTGCAACATTAAAAAATATAATCCATTAATATAAGAGTGAATGATGCATATGAAATGTGTCCACAATAGCCAAAATGAAAAATAATTCTTATTTTTCAGAAGAGAAATATACCTTAAAATGATAAAAGTATGATAATTTAATTATTACTACCAATATTGATGGGCATATTTCCAAATTACCATCAGATCATTGGCCATACTAATAATCAATGTGCAACATTAAAAAATATAATACATTAATATAAGAGTGAAGGATGCATATGAAATGTGTCCACAATAGCCAAAATGAAAAATAATTCTTTTTTTTCAGAAGAGAAATATACCTCAAAATGATAAAAGTATGATAATTTAATTATTACTACCAATATTGATGGGGCATATTTCCACCATATTAGGTTTATCCAAACAATCAATATACAAATTATGAGACTAATTTTATTTCATGATTGGGACATGCTATAAATGAACTAATATATTATCCCTTGGGTCCTAAATATCAAGGATACATTCAGTTACCCATTGCTTGTGGACCATATGTCTAAGCTTCAACAGTATGGATATCAACACATGAACCACATTTAAAACTAAAGTTTAGAAAAAATTGGATATTTGAGTGGAATGCTAAGCTAGATACTATACAAGCATATGTAAACTTTCATCATTTGGGTCCACATATTTTCATATAACATGATAGACATGATTATTTTCTTGTACCATTAACTTAAGTGAAACCATTACAAAAAAACATTAAAGTGTTGGCTTTGAATCAATATAGACAAAGATTAAAATCCTTTATAGGTGGTCCTACAACTCTCAATGATGAGGACCTACTTGATTAAACCTATGTCAAAATTTTAAAAAAATAAAAAAAATAAAAAACATTCAAAAATCCAAAAACATTTTCGTTACCTACATGTTCTATTGACTCCTTGGAATCTATGTGTTAGTTCCATGTTGTTGGATGGCATACTCAGTTACTCCTACATACCCATGTGTGTCACACTTTTACTTAAGTGTGATATAGGCATACACAAATACATGATACATTCATATTTAGGATTATGGACTTTCCCTCTACTTATGTCATATAGACATTGGGGGTATCTGCTTCTTTAATATTAATACACATAGGTTATATGATTTAATAATCACTCTATATTATCATGTTTGAGATTAAATATTTACTTACACATGCATTTATCCATGATTATCTCTTACACAAGGTACTTGATATGCTATACACTTAACATTTTTTACTAACATGTTTTATCCATAGGCTACTATGACGTGCTTATGTTGGTTACTTATGCTTTACTTTATGCATTTCTTGAGTGTCTTACCTTGCTATCATATTCATTATTCTAATATTTGAATATGATCCTTTAATATGGCCCTCATTCCTATGTATTATTTCATTGACATTTCCATCTATCATTATTTATTATATGGAAATTTGAATATGCCATCCTTGCCTTTATCACATTTGACTAGGTCATGTCCCTTTGATTGTGTGACATTTGAACATGCTCCCTATTTTCAGTCTCAGACCATTACCTTTTGAATTTATTTTGAGTGCTCTTATGTGTGTATTTGTTTTCTTGTTGAGCTTACACTATTATTATTTAGATGTTTCCATGATATTTATCATGCATCTTAGGCCTACATGTGATCACATTGGTTCTATGCGCTTCAATGATACACTTACCTATAACATGTTCCATTTTATATTCTACATGGTTACATTCACATATTATACAATTGTCTTATACTTTTGAGGTGAGGTAACTACCACTTCCTATCTTTTCCTCACCTCAAAGGAGGGATATATTAATGGGTTAATGTCATAGAGGCATGTTCTCCAGACTTGGCACAATTTTTAGGTTTAGTGGGGGCATGATTTGGAAGCATGTTATCCAAACTCATTCAATATATGGTTTTTATATCAGTTCTCAGATTTAATGGGGGCATGTCATATGGGCATGGCTTCTATATACATTCACAATTTTTAGATATAGTCGGGGCATGTTTTGGAATCATGTTCTCCACACCTATTTGATATTCAACATTTATAACTTGCAGTGGGGGCATGTTTTTGGAAACATGTTCTCCACATTGGTAATTATATAATTTTTAATATTTATCCATATATAGTGGTGGCATGCTTTGGAAGAATGTTATCCACACTTACACAATTTTCCAAATTGGCCAAAGCACATAGTCATATGATTCAGATTCACAATTGTGGGAAAATTTTATAAATTGGTACTATTGTTATACATAGTTTGAACATGAGACATATCTAAGGTGCATATGTTATGGAAAAATTTCACCTAATATTACAAAATATAAATCAGTTTCAAATTCTAAAACTCTTTTATGGACTGTTATCATATCATAAACATTTTTGTATTGATACCGCATGGATTTTGAACCAATCTAATGTAGTATTTGGTTAAATTTTTGGTATGGTTAAGGTGATAAAATCACTCAATATTTCTAAGTTTTAAAGTTATAATTGATCAACCAACCTAACTAGGTTATAAATATCATTGGGTTGCATGGTTGAGCTAATTTCAACTGCCATGTGGTAACTCACTTTTGCTCCAAAGTTGTGGGCATGTGTCATCCAATCTCTCTCTCTCTCTCTATTTATATATATATCTCCTTGGATATATGTACTTTCAATATTTATCTATATTTTTCTTAATCTCAATTTCAAAGATTTACAATGATACATATTTTTTAAAATAACTTGCCAATAGTTAAGGCATTTACATCGACACAGAGGTGTACTCCTAAACCTTTCTCTTTCAATTTAAATATATTTTAAGTAATTTTAATCTTAAATTATATGCATTGATTTTATTCTGTAACATGCTCTTGGTTGTAGGTCAGTCACCAGTAAAGCACTCGAGTTGGGCACATGCAAAGACAAGGTGTGCATACACACCTAAGTATGCATTCCTTTCCTTTAAACTAAAAATTTCATTACTATATTAAAGTGGGGGATGTAGATGATATTTTATGATGATATAACACCTAAATATTATACACTTGAAAAACTTGAACCCTGGTTATTCCTCTTAGTTCTATACCTTTCTTGCTTCAACATTATTATATCTACTGTATCTAGTGCCCTTTGGTTTATATCTCTTAGTTTGACCAACATTATGTTGATGACCCAGGTCTTATATCTTACCCAAAATGCTTAAAACCTACTTATCTTCCATATCTATAAATTTTGAACCTATCTTTGCTTTCCTTCTCTATGGATACTAACATACAGGATAGACAGTAGTGTTGACACTACTGTTTTATCCCAATGCAAGTGTCCAATGACCTAAAGTCATCTATTTTAAAAATTAAATGTACCCTAATGGTCAACCTAAGTGTTTTAATTTGAGTTACTTATCCAAATGGATTGATATAAATACAAGATAAACCCTCATTCATTCCTCACCTAACAACACCTAATAAAACACCAAAGAGACTAAGTCTTCTTATCAAAAGCACTCTACCAAGAATTAAATTAAATAAAGCTTCCCTATTTCCATACCATTCATAGGTACATCACATATATAGGTATAAATTACTAAATTAATATCCCAAGTTTCTAAGTTATAAGCTAGGTTAATGTTGTATTTGATTTGCACAATATTACATGATTCACATAGAAGCCAACATATAGGGGAAAACTACATGAGTCTGAGGCCCTCTTATATAGTATTGGATATGTAGGTAGTACCCTATAACATTGAGGTATTTGAGGTCATCTTTAAATCATGTGCCTACTAACCTATTTTCCCCCAAGATCACTATGAAGATGGAGAATTAAGGTTTTTCCATTTCATAAGGAACACCATTCTATGGCCTACATTTGAATACACCAGAATGAAGGTGAAGTAAAACTTAGAATAATCTATGTGATAACATACTTTTCTAATATATATTCCATACAAGACACTTATTTCAAACCCAAATATTAGCATTGATGCAACCATCCTAGGATGACATTACTATCTAGAGAATTAGAAGTGTTAGATCTAGAATATGATGATTGTTCTAGAATCCCCTTCTAGCCTACTTTCTACCTGTTCTATATATATAACTTAATTAACATCGCTTTTCATATTTAAACTATCTCAAAATAATAAATTTAATATATGCTTATATCTGAGTTTAACATCTAATTAGTTTGCTATAGATCTAATTATCACACTTATACCATTTCATTTATATATACCCCTTTAATTCAAATCTATGGTTAATAATAATAATATCACCTTAAATCCACAACTTAGGGTTAAACAATACTATACCATAAAATTTACCTTCCATGCCTTATGATTATAATGAATAAAACCTACAAAACATGTTGATGGTTATGTTAATTCAACCTACTCCCAAGTATTAATCAAAGGATCCTATTATAATATCATATATTAATTTTATTTCATTTAGGATCTCATTATGATTATGATATACACAATGATATATTTTCTAAATCTTATAGTAAATAAGACATTGGAAAATAACATGAACACTACTCTAGCTCATAGAGATAAAATATAATAATTCCCACAAATATGGTAAATCATAACAATTTTTAACTAGTAATAATATGCCCTCAACTTAACAAATGGAGTTATAAATGTTGAATAAATGTTAGAGGTACATAAATCCATTGGAATTCTAAAGGAAATTATTGAAATCAAAATCCATTTTGGGTGGACAAGCTATGAGAGGGAAATTAGTCTATATAGAGGCCAAAATAAACAAACAAACATATTTTAGAGTATAAAAATTGTTATATTAGAATTTTAATGATGAGGTTCAAGAGATATCCACGTGGAAAACAATTTTCATGAGTTAGGAAGGTGAAATATGAAATGATGAGGATAAATCTTATATTATTGTTAAAAAAAATAGTTACAAACTTTAGAAAACTAAAATTATGATAAATTCCTTATTTCCCAATGAAATTTTATAGTTCAAAATGTTTCATAAATATTATTATGTATCATATCAAACCTAGAAATAATATTTATATATTTAATTTTTTCTATGGTCATTTTATATATATAACAAGACCATGTTGAGGATCACTCAACAAGATAGAATAATTTGTTATAAATTAGAACAGATCAGTCGTGTAAAAGAAAATACATTCAACTGATGTTTAGAAAGAAAGATATAAACTTTATCAATCAAAATAAAAACTTTGGAGTAGAATATGGTCATCCATAATGTTATACACAAGAGAGGGAATTTATGACAAAATGCCTTAATAAATGTGGTGTCATTGAATGCCATATTTGTAGTATATGCACAAAATGGTTGATTAAAAAAGAATTAAATAAATGTGACTTCATGGGGCACCATGTTAGTGGCTTAAATTTAGTCTGTTTAAAATGCCTAAGATGGGTGTGATCTTATGGGATGCCTTGTTTATAGAGAAATAGTTATTGAAAAATCATTAAAGAAATATAATTTCATGATATTCCATGCTAAAACATATATATGAAATGGATTTGTTGAAAAAAACTTAAGGCATTCATCTCAATTCCATCAAATTTTTTAAATCTAAATTAAAAACCTTTTCCAACATAGTCACAACTTGTGCCATAATGGGTGCCCTAGAATAAAGTATGAAATGCACAATGTTTTTTTTTGTTGTTGTTGTTTTTGTTTGTGTATGACCTCATAAAAAACACAAAGATAAAATAAATTCATATAGTTATCAAATACATTCATACATCCAAGAAATACAATCATACAATCATCAAATAATTTTGAAAATGTAATCATGCAACCATTAATATACCAAATATAATTACACAATAATATAATTATTTCAATTCATTTAAATTTGAGGAAAAAATACATGGAATAACATCTAAATATAATTAAAATTCTCTTGTTAATCATTGAATGCCCTAGTTATCTATTAAGTCCATTTCCTCCAATGTTCCTTATATTATGGTGCCACACAACTTTATATGTCTCATGCTAAGAAATTATAAATTTTATAGAAGGTTCAACACCCCATAATCCTCCTATTCATTAATATCTTGGTTGGTTGGGATGGTGGTCAATGTAGTTAGTATTTAGGCACCTAAAACATGGTGGACATCTTTCAAAGGAAGGGGACAAGGTGCCACACATCACTGATTAGCATTATTTAGTTAGATATTATTATTGAATGGGTATGTTAGATAATCTTAATAAATATCATAGTATTAATGCCACACAAAATAAGTCATGCCCCATGCTAAGAAAATAAATGATGTTTGTCTATTCAATAGTGCCCTTCAATGCCAGGATAATGAATGGTTAAAGGAAAACATGTTTTACTATCATTATGTTAGAAATAGATTTAATAAAAATATAAATTTCTAACACTTCAAATTATAATCATATAACACCAATGCCATGCCATCCATCGTCAATATTAATCCCACAACATTATTTTGAGAGGATAGATTGAAAGTGATATCCATTTTACCTTGGATATTAATTTTAAATTATAATTTACAATTTTTTTATTATTAAAGGTAAAGATGGGTTTTGAAAGGGACCCTACCTAGTACAAAAATATAACATACTAGGTCAAAAAAATAGATACATTAGAAAGTCTACCCAACAAGAATAAGAGAGAAAAAACTACAAAACCAACTCACAAATAGCCAAAGGTCATCAAGAAACACACTAATATCTTAGACACTTCTAGTATTTATAAGATTTCACCCAATTATCCATCATGATCTTAAAGAAATTCTCAATCCGGTGATAATTATAAGGAATGTCTTCCTCTTCAACCATGTCCTTCATTTTCTTGACAGACCTAGAATTATCAAATTCATCATTATTTTTCTTAGTCAATAGTTTCAAACCCTCAATTATCTACAAACAATTATTCATAGCAATATGAATAAAATCCACAAGGATAAATAGATTGTCCTTTAAATTTACATTTTATCTCTCCATTCTATCCAATTTTTATTTCAATTCCACAAGCTGATCAATCAAATATAGTAGTTATGCCTTAATACAAAGGATTATATACTTTTGGATCATCTTATTCACCTCCTCTTTGAGTCTTTTGTGGTCTCTCATAAACCAACAAATAATTTCCTTGTGAAGATCCACTTTATCCTTGATTCTATCTAAATTATCCTATTTCTTAACCCCATTCACAACCATGTCAAACTCTATAGGATTATCATGAACATCCTTGAACAAATGTACATCCTCCTTGATAATTCTATCAATCTCTTTTTGGTCAAATTATTTCTTCTTATCTCTCTGTTTAAGAAACTATAACCCTTGTACCACCTCCTTGATCCTTACCTTAGTAACATCATAGTTATTATTCCTATTAAGATCCTCTAGATTAAAAACATCTTCCATACCAACTGCTAAATCAGACCCCACCTCTTTCCTAATAGTATCCACTCTACCAATATCCTCATGATGAGCACGCTCCATAACATAATCCATAAAACCCTAGTTCTAGATAGTGTTTTTAACCTTCCTCTGATTAGTCTTAAAAGCACTTATTAAGACTCTTTTTTGTGGATATCATCACCTGCTAAAGTGGAAGTTTTTTCTTACCCTTTTTAACACCTAACACCAAGCATTCCAATGAGTGAAGAATGTATTAGTGAAAAATTATAGGAATGTTGTGGCATAAGTAATTCAAAATTGGCATATGGAAATATTAAACAATAGAAAACCTACTTCATAATCTATTTGAATATCACATAAAAAGGATTTGGAAAGTATTTTCTCAATACCCCCTACACTCAGTCAAAACTTCATTCTCCATAAAAAAATTTCTCTTCTCTTCCTTTTTTATCCCTACTTGATTTCACATATTTAATCTCATGCACTTTCAATCCAGTCACTTGGGCAATAAGCCCTTCTATAATTTCAATAGAGACATTGTTAATGTCCACAACATGGTCCTTTCAATGCACTTTTTTTTTTATAGGAGTTTGTCAAAGCCATCAATTTTTTTAATTAAATTAGTTAGTCCTCTCATATGAGGGATTTCTTAGACCCTCTCATCTTTCTTAATTATCTCAACCATCAATTGTTCAACCCTGTTAAGATATCCACCCATCTTTAAATCCTAGCTTCAAAACAGATTGGCAAAATTAACCCAATGGATGGATAAATGCATAATTTACATACACTCACCAAAATATAAAACTTGCTTAATCAAAAATAATCTCCACAAATGAATATGATATTCCTCCCATGTGTGATGATTAAACTCTTTCATAATGACATAGGCCAAACATTTATCATTATTAGCAGGTAATGAATACCTAGACACCCTAAAAAATGGTTAGGCATGTGAAAAAACTATCTATCTAAAAATGATGCTACTTAAATAATTAGGAAATAACTAATACTTGTCCCACACTCTAAAATCATGCACAATAACATCCCTATTAACAAAACAATTTGCTAATTGATTGCCTTCTTCAAAATCATTTTAAAATTTAACTTCTTTGAAGGACTAGACTATGACAAGGGTTTATTTAATAATATTATCAATGAACCAATTAACTTTATTGATACTTTTAATATAACTAATGATGTTGAGTGAATCTCCATTAACTACAAGCATGCTAACACTAAAATCTTTAGCTAATTAGATTCCTTAAAGAGACAACAAAGCTTTAGTCAAATGGTTTATTTTCAACCCTATATTTCATTAATAAGTACCCACCAGTAGGCCTTTTTCATATCTTAAAGCACCATCACCTTTAGATATGCCAGGATTTCCTTTAGAGGTCCCATAAAAATTTAGTTTAATCCATCTATTAAAAGGAGATAACCATCTCACTTTACTTCTGATTTCCATCTTAGAATTCACCATTGGTCTATTATCCATAGATAAGAGCCAGTTATTAGCTACTACTTCTTCTTACATGGAAAAAATTTGTTTCTTTCTTATTTTAATAGATTTAAAATTATCAGAG
Organism: Torreya grandis; assembly: GCA_037957365.1. Classification (NCBI taxonomy): domain Eukaryota; kingdom Viridiplantae; phylum Streptophyta; class Pinopsida; order Cupressales; family Taxaceae; genus Torreya; species Torreya grandis. The sequence goes on along the minus strand of JARHVA010000122.1, from coordinate 7,010,741 downwards.
ATGAAGTTAATTATCTTATTAGCCACTCTCTTACTAAATTTTTATAATTAATGAATATCCTATTATTTATTTATTTCCAAATTCCTAATAGAATATTAGGGAAAGATAAAAAAACATAACTTCTTAAGTTATTGATTGAAAAAAGGATCAGTCCATGTAGTCCATGAATCCACCGGGGAGGTGGGGTGGGACCAACTAATTTTTAATTTATCTAAAATAGAACCCCACACCTTGAAAATAAAGGCATACTAAGAAGATGCAACACATATTTACTATCATCTTCACATAAAGTACATCTATTGACTAGGGTTAGTCTTCTTTTAGCAAAAGTATCCAACATAAGAATCTTATTCCACAAATAAATCTAGAGAAATATATTGACTATAGGAATGAAATATTTATCCCATATTATGGACCACATAATTATCTCTTGAAGTTGAGGAACCAACTTATTATATCATGTTTTAAATTTAGATTGACCATTAGATGAGTCAGACCAAAGAAGAACATCTTATTTACTTAGACTAGTAATGTGAATACCTTGGAGTAGAATATTTAATTCATAAATAATCTTATTCACTTAATCACCAATACTTTCCATCTATAATTATTTACAATTTATTCTACCATTTTGAATTTGAAAGTAGTCAACAACCATGAACCAATATTAACATTGCATATAATTCTTAATTTGATGTCAAGGCTTAATATTACCCAAAGGTAATTCTAGAATCCATGGGTCCTCCCAAAATATGATTTTAAAACCATTGCCAATTTTCCATTTATAGCCTTTTTTATGATTTATTTATTTTTGATAAAGAAATTCCAAATTGGGAGCCATTAACAAACATATATTCATTAAAAAAATCAATTGAGGGTATATTTTGTAATTATTTATCCCTAAATATATGAATCCAAGGATTAGATTCATTAAATAATTTCCAATAGAGATTAGTAATAAAATCCTTATTCATCCATTTCAAATTCCTAATGCCCAATCAACCATAATGTTTGGAAAGGCTGACCCTTTCCAAAACAACCAATAGAAACCTTTGTTTTTCCTCAACACTTATCCATAAGAATGATTTTTTAATCCTATTCAATTTATCTTGGATAATGTTGGGAATTTTGAAAAGAGACATTAAGTAAATTGAGAGACTTTGCAACACATTTTTTATTAACATAAGTTTACCGGCTTGAGATAAAATTGTACCTTTCCATCTAGAGAGTTTCTTTTTAAATATTTTAAGAAGAGGATTCCATAAATTTAAGGTGTTCTTAATAATAAAAAAGGGCATATCCATATACATAAAAGGCAAGTATTATATTTGACATCTCAAGATTTAAGATATCTTGCATTGTCTAGGTAGAGGAGTATTCAAAACAAATAGAGATATTTTATCAAAATACACTTTGTGCATTGAAACCTCCTCATAAAAAATAAGATTTTTCTTTAAAATTTTAGCTTCTCTAGCCAATTCTATATCTAGGGTGATAGTGTCATTCACAAATTGTTGATGGAGAGTAGGGGAGACACCCTATATTGATTTGAACCCTTTTAGCTCCCCAACCCTCAGTACTTCTAACATGTTTCTACTAAGAGAATATACCATAAATATGAATAAAAACATAGATAGAGAGTCTCCCTGCCTTATGTTATGCTTGATACCAAAAAAACCAGTAGGGAAACCATTCACTAGAACAAAGAACATAGCTAAAGATATACAACTAGATATTAAAACTCTAATATGCTTATGAAAACCATATTTTTCTAGAATCATATCCAGATACCCCAAATCTACCTTGTCATAAGCCTTATACATATCCAACTTGAAAATCATACTTGTTTCTTTATTCTTTACCATTAAATGAGAATTGTCTCATGGACTACAATCACCCCATATTGAATTTGCCTACCCAAAACAAAACCTCCTTGATTGGTGTAAATGATATTGCCCATCAAACGCTGAAGAAGAAGAGAAAGGATTTTAGTGAAGATATTGTACACACAATTATAAAGACTTATCAAGGAAAAATCTTTGAAATCAGTAAATTTACTCTTTTTGGGGATAATGAAAATGAAAGTATTTTTGAATTCTCTCAGAATTTTACCTTAAGAAAATAATTCAACCACAACCTCAAGAATATCTTGAATAATAATTTACCAAAAAAATTGAAAAAAATAAATAGTATAACCATCAGGTCTAGGCATTTTGTCTTTATTCAACAAGAAGACTACTTAACTTGCTTCTTTTTTAGTAATGAGTCTCAACAACTCTTCATTATCTTGGGAAGAGATAGTCAAAGGAATATTATATAAAAACTCAAGATCCTTAGTCCTATTGAGAATAGTATTATCAACAAAAATATTCTTAAAGTACATTATTTCTTCTTCCTTAATAATGATAGGATATAAACAAGATTCTCCATCTTCACAGATAATCTTAGTAATCTTATTATAGCTCCTATGATTAACAATAATTAAATGAAAGAACTTAGTATTACAATCCCCCTTATAATCCATAAGGTTAAAGGTTTCTATCTCTAAAGGGTATCCTCATGATCCACCAAAGTATGATAGTCGCTAAGGAGAATATTTTCCTCATGCTTAGTTTATTCACTCAAACCATTACCATCTATATAATATTCCAACAATTTTAGATCTACCCCTATTTTTTCCTTCTTATAAAAATATTTCCAAAAACCTCATAGTTCCAAACTATGATATATTTTTTAACACATTTTACTTTTTGAGATAATCTATACATAACGCTACCATGAATGTCTATTTTACACCAATCCTTGATCATATCGAAAAGCTCTAGATGGGAGAACCACATGTGTTCAAACCTAAAAGGAGTTTTTTCCTTTTTTGATCTATCATCCTTATTTATAATTACCGGATTATTATTTAAACCAATACATGGTAAAGAAGAGAGACAAAAATATTGGACAAGAAAACAATTAGTTGAAATAAGAACATGATCCAATTTGACCTGAATGAGATTATCCCCAAACCACCTATTTGATCATGTATAATAAGAACCTCTAAGTTTGACATCAAATAAACCATTATAGGATATGAACACTACTAAATCTTCCATGCTTTTTGAGAATAATTGAGTTCCACCCTTTTTATTAAGGATGAAAAGGAGTATTAAATTTTCCAACAATCATCTAATTGAAACCCCCATAAGTCATCATGAAAGATCTTAGTTCATCCCATAATCTTCTATGAGCTGATTGTAAATTTGAATCATACACTTTTGAAACAATCCAACTTGATCTATTAGTCTTATCTATAAACAAAATAGCCAAATGATGAGTATTTTTAAACATAAATTCCCCTTTTAACACCTTCTCATCCCATTTAGTAGCAATCCCTCTAGAAGCACCAAATGAGCTGACACTAGCTACCTTTAACTCCATCCAAGCATTCTTCTTAATCTCTTCTACCAAAGTCTCTTCTATCTTATTCTCTTGAATTATTATAATTTAAGGTATATTATTTTTCCTTGTATCTCTAAATTTTTTATTCTTATTGGTATGATTCATCGCTTTAATATTCCAACTAATGACTTTCATTAAAATGTCTTGGGGGTAGTTTTTAAATCTTAGCTTCAATAATCAACTGGGTTGCCTTAGCTATTTCCAAATCCCTCTTTCTACTCTTGGCTTCAAATTTTGATACTTTAGATCTTTTTTTTTAAGAACCCATGTTTGACCATTTCTATTATTTACCAATCTTTGGAATAATACCTCCATCTATATCTTTATCCTTTTTTAGAATCAGTGATGATACAACATTTGATAATCTCTGAAGTGTCTTTGTGGCCAAACTCATTATAGAAGCACCATATAATACCCTTTATTCATTAGATGAAAGTCACACCTTGTTTTTTAATTCAATATTTTCCATTCCTATATAGGTTACTATCTCCCCATCATCCTCTAATGAAATAGAATCTAGACATTGATACTTTTTTTATTAACGGGTGAAGTTTTAAAAACCACTGGGTTAATAATATTTTGAAAACCCCTTACCTTTACCGATGCAAGAATATCCTCCAAATAATTTTCCTCTATCCCTTTCTTCATAGATTTATCCTTCATATCTGAACTTACTTTCAGTTAATTATCCTATGGTAACTTATTCCCCACTTTCCCATTTTTCCTATTTGGAGTATATATAAATTGCTCCATTATTTTTTGAACTTCTATTTCTTTTGATTCTGGATTCATAGCCTCTTGATCACATTTTGGTTTCTAAAACTCTGATCTCTAAACATATACATTTAAAGGTTGTGGATCCTCTTGATCATTTATTAGCCACATCTACTTATATTTTCTTAAAATAAAAGTATTACCTTTCTTCACAAATTATGGACACTCTCTAGTTGTGTGTCCTAATTTCTTACATACATCACTTGTAAGAATAAAACTTTCATATTCATTTTTTTGACCCACTCCCCATTGGAAGAGTTTAAAATAATAGAAGGGGGTAGATATTGATCCATATAGGCATTGACACAAAACCTCACATGAACCATATAATTTATCACTCTGGTAGAAGAATCAAAATCAATCATATACCCAATGGTTTTTGCAACATTGATGAATAGATCCTTCTCCCAAAACTCTAATGGAATCCTTAAGAGATTAACCCAAATTAGCATAAAATTGATGTTTTCTTTCTCAGGATCAAATCCTAACCTCTATTTTTTCATAAACAAACTATATATCACCAAAAAGCTAGGCTCTCCTACCAAAATACTAGCATGGTCTTCTTCATTATTACATTGGATCAAGAAAAAATCATTGCTCATTATAGAGATTTCTAAATGTCCCTTTGGAGTCCATCGCCTAGATTCTCATTGTCTAAATATATCTATATTAGGATGAAATCCCATAAAATTTACCACAAGAGTATGCATTAATATAAAATACACTTTTACCTTGAGATAATCTGGCACATCTATATGAAATCTTCTAGAGTTCTTAGAAACTTCCAGCTCCTTAACTAGATATATTTCTTCATATCCCCCTACTTTACCTTTCAGCTTTGTCACCTAATATTTTTTTGTTTAGGACCTCCATAAAAGATCATTGTGACCTGACCAAGAGGGTCCACATTTGTGTCATATTTCACTTACAGAGGACCTTTGGGCCCTACACCATCTCCCTCTATATCGCCATCTCCATCACCTCTTTCCTCTTCATAATCTTTTTAAAACTCTCCTCTATAAATTATTTCTCATAAATTAAAAGTACAAATTTAAAATTTATAAATTATTGGTCACAAATAAATATTACCCACATTAGGAAACTTAACCACATTACTTGGCTAATATTGATATCAAAGAGATGAAAGAGGGACAAGTTCCTGATAGTGAACTCAACCCACTAAAATATTCTTTGCATGTCTTTTTTTGAAATTTAACTAATCTTTATTTTATTTAAATTGACATATATTATTATTTTATTATCTAATAATAATATTAATAGAGTTTATTTATATAAATAACTATATTCCCAAAACCAAACTATGTTTCCTATTAAAATATAACAAATTTCAAAGCTTGTTTAGTGACTTTAGTCATAAATCTAGAATCCATGACCCTAATGGGTATGATCAAGACCCCAAAATTCCCATAGGTCCATTAGGTCATAGACCCAGTGACCAATAATGAATGAATTCTAAAAAAGCAAGATGTGAGGACACATGCTGACAAAGCTTATCGATAAAAAAATGTATACCCCAAACATTTGTTTAGATTAAAATAATGAACACATAACATTCTAAAAATTTAAATGCATATAAATGATTGAACTATCAACTACCATGCCCTCTAGTAATCCCTAGTTTTGATTATATCTACTACAACAATCAAAATTAAAAGATAATAACAATATAAAATATGCAAGTTAGCCGCCCAACCCATCACTACTTGTGCCAAAACAAGTTAAACATATGTTTATATCTATCATATATCTAGAATTTTTATATCCCATTCCATAGGATTCTCTCTCTATTACCCATAATATACATCTAGTTCCTTGTTTCTAAGGATACTCTCCCTCACACCAACGAGGTTGTGCACTTGTGTCATTAACAAATGAACATAAGGCAAATATTGAATTTATGATATCAAATATGCATAATATGAAAAATTAAAAGCATAATGATATATAATGTCAATTATTTCTCATAATTTTATAACATAAATTTACACATGATAATTAATTACCTTTACATTACATGAATGTACAAAACATGATAACAATATTTAGTTGTTCCATAATACAGAAAGTAGATTGCAACATTCCTAATTGAGTAGAAATAAATCAATGTTATCATTATTAATTATGTTCTATAATTCTAATCACATGTAAGTTCCTCCAAAATCATGTACATGAAAATGGGGATATAAAAACATAAGGGTTTATAGTTTGGCTTCATCTGAGGGAAAACCTAAGGAGAACCCTATGAACATAATGCACTTGCACTAGTTTTATATATAAACATTTCAAATTAAAAAAGTAGATAAAATACAAAAACATTAAATTATTTCAAAAATATATAAAATAACAATAATAAAAAAACTAGGACATATTCATGACATGTATTACTAGTTTACATGATTACTTTATGATTTCTAACATATGTGGTATATTATATACCATATTTTTTATGCACATGAATTTCACAGTATACATGAGTGAGATGCATGACATATATGTTTTATATGACAAGGATATATAGGTGTAGGACATTCATACACCCATAAGATACCTTTCCTACATTAGGGGCATGCTTAGAATGGGGAAATATTGGTATATTTTCATAGGTTACATCTTTATTTAACAATTTACATTGATCATATTGAGTTAATATTTCACTAATTACATATCCCTTACTCTTATATTTATTACTTAGAGTGCATATTCCATGGATACTATGTTTTTATATATGTGATGGTGTCATATATAGATTATCCTTGCTTGTTGTATGCATGATTGATGTTGTTGTGTGTTATATATTATGATCTTTGTATGTATATTACTATAAACACATAAATTTGGTTAAGTTACTTGATAATGCTAATTGTTGACACATTCTAAATTGCTTAATTTGTGCATAAATACATAACTATTATTCTCCATTCCTCTAAGATATTTATCTATATGTGGGTTAGAACCTTTGTTTCCCATCACTATTACACAAAAATCTTAATTTCAAATGCTCAAGCTATCTAAAATCATCGTCAGGGTATCTAAAATTTAGGATAAGTGTCATTGATACTTCTAGAGAGGTCTGCAATAGGTTGACTAGAGCACACTACACTCTTGTCCACTTATAATGGTTGTGTCATGCACCAAATAACGACTAGTTTCTAAATTTGAACTCAATATTTTGGGTCTCCCTACATGTTCCACATAGTCTTCTAAATTAAAATTTTAAAATATTCACCTATGAATACATGTCAAGAGTCACTTATTATCCCTTCTTGATATTCACTTGGTTCAAGCTTCTAGACTTCCACACATTGATAAAATCTTCCCTATTCTCCCAAAATTAAACATCACTAATAAGGAATAACCATAATCCAATTCAAGATACTTTTAAATCAAGTCAAGAGCTACCATTTTCAATTATAAAAGACATCTTGTAAATACATAATTATAGTCAAAGGAGCATAATTACACATTCAATCTAGGTGGGATAACTGCGTGGGCTTGATTTCCCTCAGAATATTAGGTGCATAAGTAGTCAATCATAAATGGGGTGATTGAGGTTGGATCATCCTATTCCACTCCCCTCTTTTTTTAGGTTTTCAAGCTATCAAATTTTCCTTATGTTTTAAATATAAGAGAAACAACACATTGATTTTTTTTCATGGTACTATTTAGAGTGTGATATCTCATATTACTCAACAAAAGGTACAATAGACACAAATATTAGTTTTTATGCACAATCAATGAAGATAAGATTGTGATCAATAGACTCAAGCACTTTTCATTATTGTCTATTTATAGCATCTGTGCCCAAAAATATCCTTGAATTTAACATGTGATCTATAATTTTTAGAATTATGTCTTACCTATCTATTCTTATTAGCCACCTATCATAGTTAGTTAGTATCAGTCCATGGTCAACATACTCAAATACACTGTGTTAAATTCCACTTATATCAGACCCTATCCAATTTTTTTTTATGTTCTTGATTCTAATCCTGATCCTGTATAGTCAACTACTCTTTTTATTCTCACTATTAGTTAGTCAAAATAGTTAACAAATATTCATGTGCAAGTCAAATATGTCTCTTCTTAATGTTTTCTAGAAATAACAACTTTCCATATTTAACATCTTATCAAAATAATAATTGATTATTATTGTACATGTTTAGTATTTTGTTATTCTATAGTTTACAAAAAAAAGGGGGTAAAACATATTGTATTTTAAAAATTTTATTTCAAGCCCTTGATTTTCTAATTTGGTTTTTATTTTTAATTTTTTTCTTGTCTTCCTATAAATTATGTTATGATAGTTTTAAAACTCATAAGATTTGTTTTGATAAGAAAAGTGGTCTTCATTGTTACTTGAATCATGGTGTGAGGGGTACTTCCCTAATATTGAAGCTATTAGATACCACTATTCATGAATTTTAGTTTCCACATACCTCATAGTATATCAGAAACATAAAAGATTTCATTTTCAGCCATATGAAGCCTTCATCCATTTATTCTTGTAGTGCACCAGTAAGTGTTAGCCTTAGGAATTTAATTTCAATATACCTTAGAGATAGGATAGTGTAGCTATGAGAATGGAGTAATCCTTCATAGTTAATTCCTTAATGGTCATTTTCACTATTTACAACTAGGATCAATATATCTGAGATCCTGCGCAACAAACACACCCATGACTATTTTCATCCTTAATCCTTGTTATAAATTCCAAATTTTCCAAATTAATTATTTTTATTTCACCTATTTTCATTTTTATTTTTCACCTTTACATACCACTCAATAATATTCCTTAATCTATTTTTCTAAAGCATAGTACAAGCTTAAGTAGAACTCCTATAGAGCATATGCAGATTCATTTGATCTCATCTAAAATGGATAATATAGACATTATTGATCAATATGCTAACATAACCCTCCAAAATTATGTCCACATTCAAGATGATATTAGTGATGAACATGATAATAAAGATAATGAAACTTTTCATGATAATTAAGATAATACTAAAAGATCTAATATAATTGATCTGAATGAACTCAATGGAGTAGATCCTGAACAAGTCCAATAATTTTTTGATTTCTACCAAGGACTTTGACAATGTCCGCAGTAAGTGAATAAAGGTTTCTAGTTACTCATCACATATAAGACTACATGTCAGGAAAATATAACATCACCTCAAGTGCAAAAATAATATGTACATTTCAAAGTTGTTAATCCCCTAATTTTATGTGTTCTATCCTCTAATATCATTTATATTCCTATATTAATCCCTACACTTACATGTGTATGCTAAATTTTTTAGGAATGGGAGCTTACCTTGGTTACAATTTATTAATATGCATATCTCTATAAGGGCATCAATTATACCTCTTATAATCACCACATGAGGTCCACTTCCAACCTCACCTAATGCATCATCTCTTGAGCAAATTGTCATACCCTTACACGATAAAGTATTACAATAAGAACAAGGCACTTCTAAATCCATTCATTAAATGGATTCTTATACTTTGCTTCACAATCCTTTAGTACCTAAAATATCCTCTTACCAATTGCCAAAATGATTTGTAGCTCCTAATATACCACTCTATGAGGGTAAAGGGGATCTTGATCAACATCTACATTCATTTCATGTAACATTCTTATATTATGCCTACAATGACAAATTACTCACCAATATCTTTCCATGAAGTCTCAAATGTTATGCTTTATGATGGATTTATGATCTTCCACTTTAATCAGTTAGAGTATTCAACCCATTAGAAGATCAATTTTTAACACACTTTTTTATTGATATTGGTGAAAACCTATTGTATGCACAAATTTCCAAACTCAAGCAAGGGTAAAATGAAAAAATTAGTGATATGTCCTACAATAAAAAACCATGCTAGCATAGATAAAAATCTCTATGGTAGATAATGAATTATAATATATATTAATTCAAAGCTTGTTATCACCATTACATGAATTAATCATGTTTGATAAATTCAAATCCTTTGATGAGATATATCATACAGTCAAAGAAAGGGTACTTATGCTTGTAGATTTAAAGAAGCTAAAATATGCACCAATTTATTTTTCTACATCAAATTTTCAAAGCAAACCGAATTATAAAGTTAAATATAATGAAAGCAAAAACAAAACAAAAGTAATAATCAATGAAATATCACAACCAACAAATAAGATTATATTAAAAACTCCACCAAGGAGTTAATATACAATTTTACCATAATTTCCTCATATTTTACTACAAAAATGAATTGATTGTAATATTATATCTCTACCTTCACCATTTGAATTTGATTTGACCAAATATAAATCAAAAGGCTTTGATAGTAATGCATATTATGAATACCATATATGCTTGGACATTATAGAAATAAGTGTTACAAGTTAAGGCATAAGATACAAGATTTTATTTATGATCATACTATTGAAGTAAGCACACCCATAGAGGAATTTAGACCACAACATACTAATAGTGCAATTCTGATTTTTTCTAGTAATTCTTTCCCAAACCATGGTTCAATAGAGAATACAATAAATTCATAGGTACATCATGTGTATAATGCATAACCTTCTCCTAAAGCATATGGGAATCCAATAGATGGAAATATTGGTATGTTTACAGGCACATTATCAAAACATCTGATGATCACATTTGATGATAATGAAATTGATATTGATGATCTATATAGATATGCACTCTTTATTATAGAATACACCAATAAGAAACCTATACATAGTGTTATGATTAAAAATGGATCAAGTGAAAATGTATGCATAATGATAATCATTTATAGTCTTAGATACATAGATAAATATAAACAAGCTAAATCAAGAGTAGTTAAAGCATTCGATGTTCATACACAAAATAATTTGGGACATATAGTGCTACCTCTCCAAGTTGGTTTAGTAATAATGTAAACTCTATTTATATTATTACCAAACATAGGGATATTTAATATGTTATTAGGATTACCTTGGATACAAAGACTTTAGCATTACCATATATAGTGCATAGATGCCTCAAGTACATACATTGTAATCAAGTGATCAAAGTTCTAGGCCTTCCATATGAATAACCTCTATAGTTAGTGGTAACAAATCCTCCTCCCCCACCATCACCTTATGAAAATTAATCAAGAGAATAGTTAAAAAATAATGGAATCTATTTAATATCACCTCAAAAATATAGTTACAACACTCACTCAAAATCATAGTAAAAATATAATTAATACACCCATTCAAAAGCATATGTAAAATCAATTGTGGCACCTATATAGAATATTTATTTAAAAATAATTCAAATGAATATGGTATAGCTCCAAAATAAAAAATATTCATATCATATAATTTATCAAATCTCAAATAAATAAAAATATTCTACAACATGTTCTAAGGCAATACCTTATAAAGTTTAATATGTTCCATTGTGAACACAAGCAATGCATTTTTATAATATTTTAAAACATAATCCACCAAGTCTTACACATTATTAAATTATCCATGTGGAAACATATTCTATAAGAAATCATGAGGATATTTACACTATAACACTTGACACCTTTATCAATTTAGATACATCTACATGTAACACTTTTTATCCATGGAAAATCACTTTCCAATTATATGATCCATGAATGAACTATGGTCATATCATTTATGGTATCATATGTTAATTTCATTTCCCAAATATTTAAAAAATACCAAAACATTCAAAATATTTATTAAGGATGAAAAATTAGGACTTGAGCATAACATGAGATGTTAGTTTACTTCTTTGCATATGTTATTTATCACATATTTTGGTAGATAACATATTATTTTTCTTATACACACATGAATGTAAAGAGGCATATGAATTTGATGTTGGACATATATAATATATGAATTATTATATGTTAGACTCCCTTTTACCTAGTGGCCATGTCTATGCTTGGGGCATCTAATTCTAAAAGTTACACTATAACATGTTATATCTATCTATGACCTCAAATACAATGTTGAACTACATATATTACAAGTGTCTTGCTAATTAACTCATATTTTTCATTGTGATACATGTATAGTCTACTTTCATTACAATATGAAATTGATACATATGGATGGAGTAGTCTATTTTCACTTTTTCTATGATCTTTTGATGTTATTTAATTTCTTGTATGGTAGGTTAAACACTTTTTTCTTATTATGTAGACCTTTGATCTTGTGTTAATTTTTTTTAAACATATCTATAAGATAATTTATTGGTATGTGTGACATTTTAAATTGTCCATTTCTTATGACCTTTGGACCTATGTGTGAAATCTTTGCATATGCAACATTTGAACATGTCACATGTATGTGGCTAAACATGTCACTTATATGTGGACCTTAGCCTTAATGTGACATTGTGTGCCATTATTGTGTGTTGTTCTTGTGTGATTATTAATATTTATTAATGTTACCATGATACGTACAATTCACTTTTACTACACTTAATTAATCTTGTGATTCATTACTAAATATATCTAGACATGACACTTGTGTCCCTTAAATTCGATATGTTATATATATGCTTAAAATGACAATTTTAATTCTATGATGACATAATCTCCAAATATTATGAAATAATTACTACATGATTATGTATTTATCATGATAAAATTAACTCTTATTTTAATAATGATTGAATTTCAGGCTACACTCATCATCTCAAATGGGGGGAATCATAGTGGGCTTACCCTAGAGATCCAAGCTTCCATGAACATATTTGATATAGAGTATAAATTTTTAAAGATTCAAAGAAATGAAAAATAAAATTATATAATAGAGTACAATATTTCAAATATTTAAAAAATAATAGATATGAAATACATTGGCACATTGATACAAAATTATGGGAGCATATGATAAGCATATGCATTCACTTTATAAAGACTCGAAGTATAGAATCTTACACACTATAATGGATGTGCATGGACTTATGTAAAATAGTTAAAATATAATGGTTATAGGCTAAAAATTTAATTACAATTTATAATATAAATACATATCATTCTATATCATTGACACAAATTCATGATACTCGTTCTTATTCCTTCTTAGTTTAAAACTAAAAAATTAGAAGTTTCAAAGTTTAAAATTAAAAAATTAAAATTACAAAGTTAAAATTTAAAAATTTAAAGTTTCAAAGTTAAAATTTGTAAAATTTAAAGTTCAAAGTTCAAAGTGGAAATATTCAAAAACAAAATATTCATTTCAATACAAGTACATGACCAATGACGTCATGAAAGGGACATGAATATTTAATCATTCTCTTTTGATCATGTAAAGTAGAATCTATATCCTTTTGTAGCAATGTGATTTAAAAATGTGGGGGTGATGTATGGTTGAGTCTAGTGAAACTCAATGACCTTGGAATCACATGTAGTGAATCTATTGTAGTTCCATATTTTTGGATTATACATTGGGTACTAATCCTTATTCATTAGACATAAAATAATTCATCTTTATAAGTCAAGATATTGATTAGTTATTCAAATTGAGACTTGATCAATCTCAAGTCACCATTGGTTTAAATTCTCCAAGTGATTTAACAAGGTGTCATGGTTCTTTATCATTAGTTGTAGGTTACAAGGACAATTTATTTCACCTACATATAAGTGTACTCCTTTTCTCTCTTTTCAAATTTCAAAGTTATTATTTTTTCTTCTTCATGATTTATTTCATGGTTTGATAAATTTGAGTGCCTTGCACAATTGAGGTATCCACTCAAATATAAAGTGTGTTGTACACACTTAGTTTAAATTATTTCTCCTTTACTCTAGTAATTTTATTACTAGACTAAATGGGAAGGTGGGAGAGGAGGGGAGGGGAATGTAGACACACAAATTTGGTCAAAGGTACTTGAAAATACCAATTCTTGGCACATTCTAAACCACATGAGTTGCACACAAATACATGACTCTTATTCACCATTCCTCTAATACATTTATCTATATGTATGTTTAACACTTTATTTTCTATCACTATTACACATAACTCTGAATGTCAAATACTTAAGCTATTGTAAACCACCTTAAAATTGTATCTAGTTTAAGAAAAATTTTCTTTATCCTTCTAGACATATCTATGTTATGTGAAATAGAGCATATTGTACTCTTGTCCACTTATAGTAGTTGTGTCTTGCCCCAGAATAACAACTAGTTTCAAATTTTCAAATCATTATTTTGAGTCTTCCCCCATATTTTTCATTCTTAGATAAAGGAAACTATCAAAATATTCACCTATAAATACATGTCAGGAGTCACTCATTATCCCCACTTGCTATTCAACTAGTTTAAACTTATACACTTCTACACATTAAGTAAATATACTTTATTGCACTAAATTCAAGATCACTCACAAAGAGTATCCATAAGCCAAGTCAATATCTACCATTTTCAAATATCAAATCCATCTTCTAGCTTTGTACATATAGTCAAAGGAACATAATTACACATTTAATCTAGGTGGGAAAACTATGTGGGTTTGATTTCCCTCATTGGAGTATTGGGTACATGGGTAACACCCAATAATCAAGGGGGTGATTGAGGTCATCTCAATGCATTAAACTCCCCTCTTTTTTTATAGATTTTCAAGATATTAAAGTGACCTTAAGTGTTTAAAAGATAAGATAAGCAACAAGATGACTTCTACATGGTACTATTTAGAATATGATATCTCAAAAAATTTAGTAAACAAAGATGAAACATGAGTAGATATCATTTTTTATGCTCAACAAACCAAGAATTTTTTATGATCAATGAAATCAAGCACACTAAATTATTGTCTATTTATAATGTTCATGCCTACAAATATCATTTTCATTTACCCCTAATCTAGCATTTTAAGAATTTTATCTTGTCTACCTTTTCCTTTTAGCCACCTATCACAATCATCTAGGACAAGTCTGCGATCAATAAACTTGAATGCATTTTGTTATAGTCCACTTATATCAGATCTATCAATATTCTATTTTTGTTTTTTATTATGATCATGTGGCTATGCAGTCACCTCCTCTTTTGATTCTCACTATCAGACAATCAGAACAATGAACACATATCCATGTTTAGGCTAAGTATATATCTTCTTAATTTTTTACATAAATATAAACTTTCCATATTCAACATCTTGCCAAAATAAAAAAAATAATTATTGTATATATTTAGCATTTTGATATTATCTAATTTTACACCTATTAGAATATTGTAATTTATCAAAAATAGGTTAAAATAATTACATTATATGACTCTATTTCTTTGTGACTCTACATAACATTGGGTGTATATTGTGTGAATCCTTTATTGACTCTTGCTTTGCATGACATTGATTCTTATCTATTTGAGTTTATGTGACATTGATTATTCTATATTTGAATCTACATGACATTGAATTTTATCTATTTGACTCTTACTTTGTGTGACACTATATTTTATCATGCATGTTCCTCTAATTAGATGTGTGTGTCATGGCATGACATTAAGTGTGACTATGTTTACTATATGTGGATAAATATGGGATTTTAAATTGAGATAGTGATATTGTAATTCATATTATGCATTCTTATACTTATTTGAATCATGATATATATCATGCATCTTCTACATAATTATCACTCAATATTTATACTATCATTACTATTATGATTATTCACTACAAGCCTCATTTTTATATCTACTTGACATGAAATATGTATTCATTAGGACACACATTTCATATATACTCTGATGATCGTATCTTTTTATGTTAGCATAAGTTAATCATTTTATCGTATGCTTTACACTTCTATGTATTTTTATATATAACATGGTGCATATAACTATTTTTTAGATGAGTAATTTTTAGGCTACATTCCTCACTTAAAAGGGGGTAATACATAATGAGGTTGTCTTAGAAACTAAGTCATTTACACGTAAAATTCAGATTTTGGGTACATATTATATCATATTGACACAAGTTTACATACATTATTATAGATTTGACATAGATTGGGGGCATATGTTATATAATATATAGGATTATGAGTGATAATGCACATACTGTATGGTTTTATAACACAAATTACATGATTCAATTTACATAGTTTATTAGATTGGGGGCATATGAGTGGAATATGTTGACAATGTGTATATTTTAGCACAGGTTATATGACTCAAATTGTAAAGGTCATTGGATTGGGGGCATATGCAGAGCATATTTGAAATTTAATATAAAATTATTTACTTATATTTACTCAATTAATTCTTAGTTATACTTAGGTTGAATAAAAAAAATTGACTCCAAATAATGATTCATAAAAATTACTTAGATTCTTATGTTTTACATAGGTTTAATGTAACTCATTGTGGGTTTTATTCTCAAAAAATAAAATGAGTGATGTGGTTGAGGTTATTTGTGAATTAAATTCTAATCACTTCTCCATCTATAATGGTTTTAGGGCATATTCAACTCAACTCATGGTTTTACCAGTAGCATCTCCATGAGGCATAATAATTCCATTCTCCATTGACTCCAGAAGGAAGCTTGGTTCATATGAATTCAATTTTATTCATTAATTATTATTTTAATTTTAAATATGTTCAATGTTTTACTTCATATTTTCTATCATAAGTAGAAACTAATTTATACATGTTTCATTTCAAGTTTTGCATGGAGTATACTTAACACCCATCCTATAATTAAACACACTCATCATAATTACACTCAAGTAACTCATTATATCATTTTAATCTATCAATTTTAGTTACTAGAATAAAAGGACATAAAATTCAGACATTTAAATTTGGTATTAGACACTTAACAATGCTAGTTTTGACCCAACCTTAGTTTACATGACTTGTGCATACACTCTCTCATAACCATTCACTTATCTATCAGTTTGACCTTCCCAAATTTATGTTATTCATACATAATATTTATCTTCCTAAATATTTTATCAAATTGCATAGACTATATCCTAATCTCATATCGTTAATTCCTTCTTTTTGTACACCTTCAACCATAGTCATATGGATTTGGTTGTCCAAGATATTTGCCTTGGTCAAACTCATATATATAGCCTTTAATGACTATTTTCCAAAATTCAAATTCTTCCTTTGGGTTAGCCCACAAATTTCACATTCCAATTAGAGTATTTTTTAGGGGCTATGTTTTACAAATTAGATATTATTTGATAATTTTTTCAAATTTTATATTCACCAATGAACAAATTTTTGAATATGATCTCCAAAATTTCCTATAAAATGTCCATAAATTTGTAAAATTCACCAAAATATACATTTAATAGTAGTAAATTTTATATATTTCCATATAATTTGCCTACCATATATATATATTATAGTTTTCAATATTAAAATATTTTCCAATAATTAGACATTTTTAAAAATTTATTATTCCTTAAAAATAATTTAATGTCAATTCAGAGGGAAATTACCCAAAGATTCAAACATATAAGCATATCAAGCCTAAGCCTATTCCTATCTAGCACTCACTCACAAAATATCTATTACATTGAGGATTGTTTTCACATCCCCAAGGTAATACCATAAACCATTTAAATTGATAAAATTGTCAAAGGAATAACTCTAATCCAAGTTTTAATACCATTTCAAGGTCAAAATCATGGGTTTTCAAG
The DNA here is from genome assembly GCA_037957365.1 of Torreya grandis. Lineage (NCBI taxonomy): Eukaryota > Viridiplantae > Streptophyta > Pinopsida > Cupressales > Taxaceae > Torreya > Torreya grandis. Next base: position 6,992,835 of record JARHVA010000122.1, on the reverse strand, counting down.
TGTCAAAATCCACATGCATGATTTCATTACCTAATAGTATTAAATTTATTGCTCACACATAACTAGGTGGGAGAATTGCGTGTGGTTTGAGCCATATTCATAGTATTATAATATAGTCAGTGTTTATCCACTTAGTGAGGGTGGTTGAGTTTATACCCATCCTTTATAACCTTTTTACATGAAAACCAAGTGTTGAAAATGAAGCTATAGTTTCAAGGTGAATAAAAATGAGTTTAAACATGCACATAGTCTAAACCTATGATATTGCACATAATACCTATCTATAGGAAGGCATATTGATCTATGACAAAATAATTTGACACATCTCATATGGAAAATTATATAACACCACATATGTATCTGGTCACTGTTAGCCAAATTTTGGCTACCATAAACCAGTCTAATAAAAAACTTTTCTTGTCAAGCCTTCACCTTGGTTTTAATGATTAAAACCTTTCATAAGGCATTGCTAGCATTGTTTAAGGTATTTTTGACTAGTTTAAGGTAAGGGTCTTCCTAATGTTATGCTTGTCTAGTCATGATGTGTCTTGGTCAAAGGGGTTTAAAGAGACTCAAGGGATGATAGAGGTTTTTCATGCCATGTATTCCAAGTTAGAGTCATTTAATGTGTCTCATGGTCTGTATAAATACATTAAATGAAGTTAAAATTCATTATCTAACATTGCAACTCACTTGACATACTTATTTGATAATTTGTAACATCTAAGAAGAGAAAGGTATGAAGGTGGTAGGTTTTGAGAAGAAGTCATGGTTGACACATCATTCCACATCTATACAATGTAAAGGAGATTAGAGAACACTTATTGATCCATTTCAATTAGTTTCTATGCAAATAATGACAGTTATCAATCAAAAAGGGTGGTTTTCAAGAAGTTCATATAGTTTTCAGAGAGAGGATCACTTTTAAACACTCCTATATCTTCCCTAGTATATATAGGTTCAAATCCATGTATTTTAGGAGTTTTAAAACTCAAATAGGGAAAACCTTGACTCATCTTCCCCATCACTCTTCTTGGAAGCTCTAGAAGGCATTTTGATTTTTAGTTGGTATAAGCAAGAGAGAAAGAGTTGGAAGATAATCTCTTGGTCATAGTAGGGATCCTTATGACCTTCCACTTTGTGGCATTTTTTTATTGGTTAATCCCATGTGCTCTATTAATAATTACTAAGAGGGTAAGTGGGTCACTATGTCTTATTCATCTAGGCAAGTTCTAGGTTTACCTCTGTTTCTTCACTTTAGAGTTTTATATAAGAGAATGGATTTTGTGAGGTGATTTAAAAAATCAAATGGAAAATTTCTATGTCAGTTTCATCAAGTACCTATTGGCATGAAAATTTGTTAGGAGGATAAATCAATGACTTCGTATTAACAACATGGGGAATAGAGTCCCACTCCTATTAGGAGGTGGATCTACCTTTATTGAAAGCTAAAATAGGAAATATTTACAAATAATGGAATGTAAATCATGGGTACTAATTTTAAATTAAAATTATGAAAAGTATAATTGAGAAAATAATATGTATAGAAGGAGAGAGAGAGGGGAGTAATTGTTTGAGCAATAAAATATTCAAGTTAGAAACCTGAGACTAGACGAAAGTGTTAAAAGAAAATTTTGAATTACAAAAGAGGAAAATATCTCTCATTCAATGGGTTAAAAATAAATAATCATATCCTTAAGGATATGAAACATACACCAAGAGACTATTTGATTTTCTAATAGAAATAACTAAGAAATTGCCTCTATTCCTCTATTGCCTTTGTTGGAAATGTAAATTACAACTCAAAACATAAATTTTTTTGTTAGTAGCCTATTCTCAACAATTTGAAATTTATAACAATGACAGTGAAAATTAGATATAATGAATTAAGTGAATGATGTAATTCAAAAGATATAACTAATGCAAAGTTTAGAAACACCTTTCTTGTATTGATTTTGAAGAGTAGAAAGACTGATCTCCTTTTATAATGCTTTGCCAAAAATTATATGTTTTGAACCTTTATTATGAATCTCTAACTTGTATTTATAGGATAAAATGGGTGGTTATGGTGCAAAACCACCTATTTTTCCTTTTTACAGAAGTGCTAAAACACCCATGAGAAATTACAATTTTGAAAAGGTGCAAAAACTCTTTAAGTAATTAGCACCACTTGAGAAAATAATTGGGATTTTTTCACTACTTGTAAAAGCACATCATCAACTTTCACAGCTTGAAAATTCAAGTTGGTAAAATTGAAAAGACAATTTGCAAAAAAATAATGCACATTTACAAGGGGAAAATAATGCAATAACACAAGCTAGGTACAAAGAAACAAGAGGAGAGAATGCAAGAAAACTAAAACCAAATATTTATTCTTCTTGTTGTCATATTGAAAATTATTTTCCTTTCAAGAACTCATCAAATCTCTAGAGAATTATCTTGATCAAGTTTTTATCTAGTCCATCCATGTACCTGTAGGCAATGTCTACTGAGTAATCTAACTCTAAATTCACTTGGTACTGGGACAACTGATGAAGTTATTTATAACTAAATGTAGATGTAGTGGTAATGTTTTGGATTCATTCTTTGAATTATCTAATTATGGTCTAAATTGAAATCATATTTCCCTCTTGATCCTTGACATTAATAAAATGACAATCCAACTTCTTGACTTCATTGTCAATCTCCATCATTGTGTCACTTCCAAGTGACCTTGAATTACTGAACACATTCTTGAAGGAAATAGATTCTAAATTTTATGTCCCAAAGAAATTCAATCTTATAGACAATTTCATCTTCATTGATTACCCCTTTTTCAACAAGATAAACATAAGGAAATTTTTATAATTCAACCAACCCAAGCATGAGTTCCTCCCAATTTTGTTTCTCTTAAGTGTATCCATTTACCTTTGTTACTAGTTGTTCATATTATGATTAAATTTCATAGAATATCATCGCTATGGTGAGAATTGTTGAGACCCCATGATCTACAAATTTTTTAATCCAGTCTTTCACCGCATTATCCATTTAACCCACTTCTCTCACTCTTTATAGTGTCTCAGCATGAAGACTTGATGAATAGATAGCTGGTTGGATTAGACCAATCAATCTATGTATTATTGAGCTCAATCATTCCACTTTATCTTTCAGTTCATATTTCATCACCTTATCTTTATCCATTTTTTCAAATATGGTGCCAATTTCCATCTGGATATTTCCTTTCATTCATTCTCTAGTTGATTTTCCCAAATGAACCATGGACACATGGTAGTCTTCAACCCTAATTTTTAACTTATCCATTTCAACTATTGGAATGGCCACCTCTGCATACTTTTGTCCCTTTTCATCTGTCTCCATTCATGAAATTGTCTTTGCTTTTTTTGGCCTTTTTGAGAAAGAAGTTGTCAAGGTTTCAAAATATCTCTCTTTAGGTTCAAGAATTTTTCTTGTTGTTTTTACTACATTGGACAACCAATCTAAAGTTATCGTGTTTGAGGAAGGTAATGATATATAAGTTGAAATAGGTGGATCAATCTTGACTAAATTTGAATAAGGTGTAATTGGGACAACCTAAGAAAATGTTTCAATTTTCGCTTGTGGATTGATTATTTCAAGAGGGATTCTTGGAGAAGTAGCAATGGGAAATTAAATATTTGAGGGATAAGATGAAGATATAGGAGTAATATCTTGTAAAGGGAAAGTAGATGATGTGGGGAACATTGTATCATTTGAAGCTAAAAATTGCTTAGTTGTGTTCTCTACTAGTTCTTGAGTGAATGGAAAACTATCAACTGGAACTTCTTGAGGAACTAAAATATTAGGAAAATAAGAAACATTCTCAACAAAACTTTTTATTTTCAGCTTGATAGTCTTTCATGTTTGAACATCTTGTTGAGTTTCTTTAGGGTCACATGCTTATTCTATCATGGGAGATTCTCCACTAGGGCCTGCCTCATCTATCTTTTTTGGCTTATTTTGTTGCTTATAAAAGCTTATAAATTTGTCTTCCCCAAGAGGTGTAGGGAAATAAAAATTCATAACATCATATCCCTTAATTTTCAGCCATTTGAGAGTTCTATCAAGTAAAACCCTTGTCCTACTTCTAAGAGAAGTAGATTCTCTTTTGTCCCAATGTACTATGGGTAACAACTTTATCATGATGCCCTCTATTTCAAAGATGGGGTCTAATGTTACCTCCTCATCTATTAGCTATTTTGGCACTTTCATTATGCCAAACTTGACTATTTGTCTCATAGTAAACTATAAATAGTCTCTGATTCTCACTGCTTTCTCATCATCACAATCCATCTAATAGTCTTCAAAATGTGAAACATGCTAAAATGGAGATCCAAAATTGTGTTCAATTAAGCCCTTAGTATCAAATTAAAGCCTAATTTTAAATGTCCCAAGGTTATAATGAGACATGTATTGCTCAATTGTCTTGGTCTTCACTAATGAAGTACAAGTATACCTACCAATAGAGATTGGAAACTTGATCCTTATTTTGTATCTCCTTGTCAATAACTTGTGTGTTTTAACAAGTTGTCTCACCAATTCCATTAATGCCCATTTATTATAAACATATTGTGGGAGCATGTAAGGAGATATTTCACAACAATTAATTCTCAACTAACTAAATATTGAGAATTTTATAAACCAAGCTCCCCGCTTTGCTATTTTTGTGGTGGCCACAATTGATATTCTTGAGTTGAAGAGTTCCTTTTCAATCAACTAGATGATGAAATAGACAGAGCAGTCATTAACTCTTTTGAAGTGATGGGATATTTATTTTAATGTTAGATGAGGATAGAATTCTCACACCATTGCTTTCCCAAAATTACCCATTGTATGCAATCAGTCAAAATACCTTCAATTTGTTACAATGTAAATAAGGTATGAAGTCGTGTAGAATTTTTGACATGTCCTTTACTTTTATGAGTTACTTGTGAATGGAATTACTGATCAATTCACCCCAATTGATATATTATTTATTTAAAATGATGATACAAATGAATTACATCCATTTCTAAAAATTCTTGGCTATTTGATTTCCCACTATCCTATATAACAAAGTGATCATGTCACTTATCTGATTTTTGAAACCTGATTTTATGATAATTTTTAAAAGCTGAGTAGAGGAATGCTTCAGCTTAGTCAACCATGATTTATTGACTTGCTTAGATCATGCTATAACATTTTCATCCTAAAATATTTGGGAGGACTCAGGAGTTAGGTGCATAAAAGTTTCATGATTTGAAAGGTGAAAAATGCTATCAATTTGCTCAGGAGAAAAACTCACTACCAACTCCCACTAGGGATCTCTTACCTCCTGCATCTCTGAGTTAAAATTAATTTCCATAAAAAAACTAACTTAAGAGACTATAATGATATCAATAATGTTGTTTTTTGTGCTAAACCACTATCACAAATACTCTGATCAAAATCTATCTTATGCACTACATTCATTCTTTCGTAAAACTCATCCAAGTTGACATGACCAAGATCGGTATTTTTGATATTTTTAGTGTTGGATTACAATAGTGAAAAAGGTACTATACCCTAAAATTAGTGTTTCATGACTAATTTTTCTTTGCTCGAGATTGACATTTTTAGGGTAGGTGATGAAGACATTAAAAATTCTTAGGAAAAATGACAATCGAGAAATGTTTGCAAAATAATTCTTTACTTGCTAAAGCTGGCAAAAAAAAAACTTGAAGCACAACAAGATATTTGAACTTCAATAAGAGATTGTACTCACAATTTTGACATGCAAATAGCTCCTGAGCCCTTTAATGCCATCTAGTAAATATCAACATTTTGCTTGATTAGTTTGATCGATTTGAACTTTTCTTTGATCTAACCACCTTGTAATTGTAGTTAGACCCCTTTGAAAATTTAAAATGTAATAAATTGAAAATTTTCAAATTTCCATATTTAGATTAAAAATCCCACTTCTCTTTTCATCCTGGACTCAAAACACCAAAACTAATCACCAACTGCTTCTTTTACAAAAAAATCATTTTTTTAGCTTCTATGAATTTGTATAAGATTTTACACTCTTTTAAGGATAAATAACCAAAAATATATTTTTTTCCTTTTGATTTTATAAATTCTTAACTTGTATGAAAAATGTATGACCTCTCTATAATGATCAAAACACAATAAATAAAATCTACAATTACTTTTTGGCTTATAATAATTTTTATTCTCACATGGGTCGTACGACCAAACAAATGAAATATTTTAGTTCTATTCTTTTTACTTTATTCTTGATTTTTAATTCTCCTACTTTTGGTGCCATATGACCTCTTCCTTGAGGCAAAAAAAAAACAAAATTGCCTTTTTGATATTCAATTCATCTTTGCAAGGTGTACAACACTTTACTTGTAGATGTAAACAAATAAGAACTTGTTCTTATTTTTGGTCTTTAAATCTCCTTGTCTCCATCCAAAAACCTTGATTCACAGAGAAAAATAATGGAAATTCTCTTTTAGTTTATTTAGTCCTCCAAATTAAATCACTCCATTTTAACTTGCACCTCTTTATTATTTTACTTCTTATTCATCCTTAGTTGGGTCATACAACTTTCTATTGTAGTAAAGCAATTAAATTTTTATTTATCTTTACCTCTCCAACTACTAAAGTGTCATACAATTATGTTTTGGGCAGCTAAGAAACACTTTAAAAACTTTTTCTTGATTTTAGTGATTCTTCTCTCCTTCTTGAGATCCCATATAGCCATATGCTTTATACATATAAGCAAAAACAATGAAATTTGATCTTCAAAATGTCTCTTAAGATTTTATCTTTAATCTTCCTTTTGGGTGCACTTGTACAAAATTTCAACTAAGGTAAACAAACAAATAAAAATCTATCCTTTTATATTTTAATATGATCTTTTATTCTTCTGCCTGATACATTTACAAGAGTGTAATGAGGGAAAATAGAAAACAATAAAATAATTTCAAAATCTCCTTTTTGCTTGTTTTTTTCTTTTAGCTAGTAAGAAAATCAATAAAAAATCTTATTTTCTATATAACTCCATTTTGCAATTTCTGTGAATAACTTGGCCAAGTGTTTGAATGACAATTTTCATTTTCAATCTCGGAGGGTGAGTAAAGGCTTAAGAAGAAGTAAGAGGGAGGAAGTTTCCATTTCAACATGACTAAGAGAAATAACTACTCTTACATGATCGAAGGAGGAAATAAGGGAGATTGCATGTAAAAGGAAGAAGAAGTCTTATTTTAGCAATGGGAACTTGTAAGGAGTGGGGAAATAAATTTGTAATTTGCACTTGCACGATTAAAAGAATCACAATTTTGAGTTTTATTAAAAAGGGAAACTTAAAATGTTTTCAAAAATTGTACGAGAGCCAAAAATATTTTTATAATTTACACCAAAAACATGTTTTCAATTTTCATGAGGACCAAAAATGTTTTTACAATTTTCACAACTTATGAAAAAGGAAAATATGTTTATGCAACTCATAAAAAGTGAGAAGGTTTTGAAAAATTACCAGGAAAGCTGGAAATATTTTACACAGAGGGTTCAAATGGGCTTTAAAATATTTCAAGATAAAAAGGGAAAAAATTATAAAGTTTTAATTAATCATTTTTATTAATTAATTTTTTTTATTTTTTTCAGTATTTTGACATTTTTGGGCAAAAATAAAAAAAATTAGCCATTTATTAAAAGCTGATTTTTCCACCAATTTTTTGCCATTTTCAAAATCTACAATAACAACTGGCTCTGACTGGGATTTTGAACTACAAAGAATGGAAAGAACTTGAATTATCTAGTTTTGTAATCTAACGCTTTTTCCATTGGGTAATGGAGTTTTTAAAAACTTTGATAGATTTGAAAAATCTTTAGATTTTTTATCTTTGAGAAAGGGATGGGTCCTCAAGTCATCAAAAATCTATCACATGTCAAAATATAGTGTATACAAGGGCATTTTTAGTTATGCATTTTTACACAAACTAAAATGCAAAGAGAGAAGTGTTTCTCTTACAATTATATATCTAGATCTGACCAACTGATACCCAATTCACCCATATCAATCATATGATAAGTGAACATGCGCTACTAGGCCAAATCACTTATTCATTTGAAAAATTGCATGCCCTAATCCAACGAATTGATAACTAGTTCGCCCATCTCAATCATATGAAAAATGAACATGTACTATTGGGCCATATCATCTTGTTCACCTAAAGAGATTTATGAAAGATTTATTCTATCTATCACTCTTACAAAACTTGTGATCACCCATGATGTTCTCAGATAGAGATCATGGAAACAAAAATGTGTCAATAAGGAATACCAAAACATAGAGAAGGGGAAAGAAACACACTATTGCCTTTATTTAAAAATAATGTGCACACCAAACGAAAGATAAAGAAAGAAGCACATCCAAAATTATATTTACATATGTACAAAAGAAGGCCACTTGGTTCTTACTAGAAATAGTGTTTCAAATATTTCCCACTGAAAGGTAATGGTAGATGGGTTCTATCATGATGCGCCTGGTAAAAAGTGTTGTTACCACAAAAGTGTCTAATCTTGAATGGCCCCATCCAAATTAAATCAAACTTTTTGTGACTCCCTTTTGGCTCTTTGTGACTATCCCAAAGTAGTGCTAAATTTCCTACTTGGAATTCCCTTTTCTTAGCCTTTTTATAAAAGAAGAATTTGACACAAGCCTAATGTTCTATGATCCTATCAACTACCTATATTATTTTTTCTTCTAGTTATTATAGATATAAAATTTTCTTATCCAATGAGCTTTCAAAATTTGAATTTTCTACTTCTCTAGATAATTGCAAAGTAGGTCACTGAAGAGTTATGAGAATTACAACATCTACTCCATACAAAAATTGAAATGGAGACATACCAATAAAAATTTTAGGAGTTATATGGTCTACCCAAAGGGCATAATATACCTTTTTGTGTCAATTTTTTTAATTCTCATCTACCACCTTATGTATTATTGTATATTGGTTTTTGTTACTTGATTCAGCTTGACCATTACCTTGTAGATGATAGTTTGGTGAATGAGACAGAGAAATACCATATCCATAGAAAAATGAAATCATCTTTAAAGAAAAAAGTTAGATGCATTATCTATAACATTTTTTATGGGATTCCATATCATACCAAAATATTTTCCTTGATGAAGTTGTAAATGACTTCTGAAGTTGTTTGTTTTATAGGAATTGTTTCTACCCACTTAGTGAAATAATATGTTGTGAGAATATGAGTATGACCTGCAATTGAATTAGGGTTCAATGTCCCAATGAAATCCAATTCCCATTGCTAAAAAGGCTCTTCAATTATTACAGGTTGAAGAGGAAGTGCTGCTACCCTAGGCTTGCCTATTAACTACTGACATGCCTCACACTTTCTCACCCATTAGTATAAATATTTGAAAAGATTTGGACAATAGTAATGAACTCTGATAATTTTTTATGTTGTTACTCTGGCAGAAAAGTGCCCTCCATGAGCCTGATCATGAAACTATTTCAATAATTTTTTTTTGTTCCTTATCCATGCATTTTAAGAAAAAGCCATCAATGCTTTTCTTGAAAAGAGTGTCATCCCATATAACACACTTATTAGATTGTATTTTGACCATTCAAAATTGTTTAACATCCAAGTGTGAAGGGCATTATTCATATGTTAGGTGGAAAGCAAAGTTGAAAAACCATTCATTAATAAAATTGACAAATAATACCAAAGGAAGCTCTTGATCATCTTGTTCACTTAAAACTATCAAGGATTCTGATTGAATATCTCCCTGTTCTGTCATGAGTTGACATAGTCCTTTCCCTCAAACTAGTTTTATAGGTTTTATTTCTAGATCATATTATACCACCTTAGTTATCCAATTTCCTCATTTAAAACTAGGTTCTTGTTGAGTCAGAATACATTTAACTGCTATACTTGGTACCATTACCATAGAATATGAATGCAACATGTAATATCTAAATTATTTGACTACTTTTGCAACTACATAAGCATCCTTTTCTTTAGTGGAATATTTCAACTCATAATCTTTGAGGTTATAACTCATGAAGGAAATTGAAGATTCAATAACCTCATTATTTTTTTGAATCAAAAATATTGAGAGTGTATGTTCTAAGGCATAGTAATAAATAATGAACTTTCTCTTAGAATCAGGACATACCAATGTTGGTGCAGAAGTAAAAGTAGTCTTTATCTTTTCAAATGCTTCTTTACCTTCATTGTTCTACTTGAAATAAGGTTTTTCTTTCATCCTGTATGCAATATGTCTTGTGAGCTCATAAAAATTAGGAATGAATCATCTCAAAAAATTCACTTTCCTAAAGAAGGAATGTACTCCTAGTTTATTGGTAGGTAAGGAAAGCTTTTGAATCACCTTAACCCTTTCTGGATCAATCTTTATTCCTTATTTTGAAATAATATGACCTAGGAGTTTACCTTCAGTCACTCTAAATATGGATTTCTTATTGTTAATATAAATTCCATGTAAATGACACTTTTCAAATACCCTCTCTAAATGTGCATAGTGATCTTCTTTATTTTTTGAGAAAACTATCAGGTCATAGAGATACACCATAATTATTTCATTATTCAATTCTCTATATGCCAAATCCATTGCCCTCTAAAAATTAGTTCTTGTATTAATCAATCTGAATGGCATTCATCTATATGCAAAGGTACCCCAAGGTGTTGTGAAAGCCATTTTATGTTGATCTTCCCTATCAACCTCAATTTGATTATATCTTGAGAAACCATTGAGCATAAAAAGCATTTCAACACCTATTACCGCTTGGAGAACTTGATCCATGACTAATAGTGGATAACTATCTTTGAGGGATGCTTGGTTGAGGTTTTTGAAATCAACATATATTTTGATTTCACCATTCTTCTTATGAACTAGTACTATGTTGGTTACCCAAGCTGAATGGTGAATAGGGAAAATAATACAAGCATCAAGCATCTTTTTCACTTCATCAAGAATCATCGCTGTGATTTTAGGATTGTATTATCTCAATTTTTGTCTGAGAGTTTTTGCATTAGGATTTAGAGGAACTGTATGTTGCATCTCTTTAGGATGAAAAGACTTAAAGTCTGCATATGAATATGTAAGTATGTCAATATACGTACGAATAAGGTTAACAAACTTCTATTTTTATTTAGGTGAGCAACATTTTCCAATATTGATGAACCTAAGATGTTCCTCTGAATCAATGTTTAACTTTTCATAGTCGTTAGAATCAAGACTTTCTTTTTGCATTTTACTTTTTACAAATTTATCATGTTTATCAAACAATTCTTCTAAAGAGACTAGGCCTTTAGGAATTTTGTTTCATTTCAACATGTTGACACCTTATTAATCCTGTTCATCTATGATTCCTTATTTTAATGTATGAACCAAATATTCTCTGTATGAGGAGTCACTGCCTTCAAATTTTTTTTTTTGAAAATGTCTACTTTCTCAAGGAAAGCTGATTTACTTATCATCATTAAAAACTTGTCAATTATCTTCATTATCAAGGATGCTTGATCTATATATTAGTTCAAGCATATATTTTTCAATATTTTTATCTACATGGGTAATCATCAAAGAGGTTGATACTACTAAAGCATCAGCTTTCAAATTATGTTCTTTAGGAATTGTATTGATAGAGAAAGCATCAAAAATTTTAATTTTATCCTAGAATTCATTCCTATAGTGTCTTATATGGTCATTTTTTACTTAGTATTGACCTTTCACTTAATTCAAAATGAATTTAGCATCACCCAAAAATTTCAAATTTTTGATTTTCATCTCTTCTGCTACCTAGAAACCTTGTAAAAGTGCTTCGTGTTTAAATGTATTGTTGGTGTAGTTAAAATGCAACTTATTAGAAAAAGGAAAAATTTCCTTAGATGGAGATATCAAGATTACTCCTATACTTGAACTCATTGATTAACAACTATCATCCAAATCCATCATCCAAACATCATTTAGATCTAATTGCATGATCTCTTGTAACTCTACATATTTCTACATCATTAGAAGATAATTAACAATTCTAGCATCTTTAGACAAGATATCAACTCTTGAATCATCAAATTTTTGAACTATGTATTTTATTTTCAATTCAGGCTCTAGATGTTGTTTGAATTCTTTGACTAGAATCATGGAATGTGATAAATCCAATTGGATTTCACCACCCAATTTTTTGAAAAAAATTCTACCCAAAAGAATGTCATGAACCATTAGAATATCTGTGACCAAAATATTAATTTTGATTTGCTTTTGGGGAATGCCAAAGCCACTTGTGCATACTTAATCTATCTAATGAGAGGAACGTATTTTACCTCCATGAAATAACAATGCCCAAAGGTCTTAGTGTAGGTTAGGCCAAGAGCATGAGCAACTTTGGTAGGCATTACATTATCTAAGGCTTCTATGTCAAGAATATAATTAATAACTTCGCATCCCTTGAGGAAAAGGGAAATGTTAAAGGTTCAACTTTATTGGATTTGGAAGTGACTGTGGCCATAAATTTGACTTGATTGGAAGCAACAAGGTTAGTTAGGATTCCTTTAAAATTAGCTTTTTTAGCATTTGGATTTTTCCCTTTAATGAAATCAACTAACTTATCCAACTACTTTGGATATTCTCTCAAGTATTTAGCTCATGATATTTGAATCTTAGTTTTGTTGACATGATCAATTATGTTAAAAGCCATAAATTATCAGAAGGGATCTCAACAGGTTGAGAAACATTGGCATTAGATAAACTACCTATCAGTGGTTGCTTCCCTTTTATTTGCACTGGTGGGGTAGTTCCTCATGGGAGAATAACTTTTGGAGTTTCCTCTTATGAATCACTAGACTTATTTTTTTGGGTTTTGATTTCTAGTGAAAACTATAAAGGATTGATTATTCATATCGCCAGCACTATCTTCATAGTCATTTTCATATGAATTATATTATATGAACATGTTTATAAAGTTACCACTAGGCTCTTAAATTTTACATTCTTAAAGTTCTATATTTTTGATTCATTTTCTTATTTAACTTATTCATATCCAAATATTTCCTTAGTTTTTAAGACTACATTCATTGGTGTATTAGTGTTTTGCTGAGGAGGAGCCTCAAGTACTAGTTTTAGTTGAGGAGCTTGTCATCTAGGATGATCTCTTTGAAAAGGAACATAGTTTCTTCTTAGAATATCTTGGTATGGAGATATAATATATTTTTGAGTTATTTTATTTTTGAGGGCTATTATATCATTAGCCATTTTCTTCAAGAGTTTTTATATTGAAGATTGTCTTGAAATTTGAGCTTTACTCTTTGAAGTTTCTTTCTTGAGTTTCCTATACATTATCTTGTCATATTTGACATCGATAACTAAATCTTAGGTTGATTCCAAATTTGATACTCTATCTCTTCTCGATTGATAACTTACTTCAACTAATTGAGAGCTGATAAAGAAACATTTTTTATTGTTGTCTATAGGTCGTACATTAGCTGGTATATTATTTAGCAACCTATTGAATTTGGAAACAAACTCTCTCATTAGCTCATATACTTATTTTTTCATTTGTGTAAGTTGAGCAAGCAGAGCATGGGCATCTTTGGTTGGTTTAAATCTATTCTCAAATTTATTTTTCATTATAATCTAGGTAGTAATAAATCCTAGAGTGAGATCGTAAAACCAATTTTTATCCCCATCGTGCAAAATTTTGATAAATAGCTTGATGTCAATAGCTTCACGCTCAACACCTAAAATACCACATACAATATTGAATGTTATAAGGTGTTCATCTAGGTGTTGTTTTCCATCTCCATAAAATTTTGGAAAGTTATTTATAAACCCTTTTAGAAGGTCATGTAATTTTCCAAGAGCTAATGAACCAATCACATTCCCCCATGGTAATGATAGAGTTTGAAAAACTATTTGTAGGGGAATAATAATACCTGATAAGATACGATCTTAGCTTATCAAAGAACCTCTTTTTGGTTGTTTGTTCTTATTAGATGTTGAGGTAAGGTTGGTTGTCCTTTGATCTTTCTCTAATGTTTAGGACTTAACTTAAAGCTAGAATATTCTTGTAAATGATAAAAAGGGTCAACTTTACCTTTTGACTTACTAGCTCTAGTGAATCTCTTTTCTACCAATTTGGAAGAAAGTTACTAGCATTGAGACATAATAAGTTGAATATCTCTCTGAGATGGCCTTCTTTATTGTATTCTTTATGCATCTAATGATTTATCCATCTATGATAAAACTACTTGATCTTCTTCTTCTTCCAAGATTCTAACTACTCTATGTAAATCTTCTGAATTCATTCTATTATCCCAAGTAAAATTTCTCAAATCTAACAAAATATCTTCTTGAGTTTGTGTTATCCAATCAAGGTTAGGTTGAAGAAATAAAGCTTGAGGGACTTGAATTATCATGAGAAGAAACTCTAGTTATATGAAGTCTTTCATTAGCTATATGAACTACTCTTTGTGCCTATTTTTTTTCTTGTCTTCTTAAAACAATCTGAATTTTTTTTTGAGCAATGGTAGCACATGTTTCTTTTATATCTAGATTTTACCTAACGGTATCAAATTGAGCATTTATTTTTCTATTGTAAAAAGTAAATAAGAAAAATCTTGAAACTAGGTCTTCTTCTAAGGTTTCATCCTAATTCAAATCAGGTTGATGATTTAGATTCTGAATGCCTAAAATGGTCATATGTTATTTTAATGATTCTGGGCTACTAGACAAACCCTACAAGCTGCTATTCATGCATGGTATGTTCCAAATCTTGATTTATAATAGATAGGATGACTTTAAAATGAGTTACATATATTTTATCAAAATCTTAAAAGATTTTTTTGAGGTTTATCATAATAAATAATTGATTAGATTGTTTAAAGTCTAACTCAGGTTGTTGGAGTGGTCCTTAAGATGATGGTAGAGTCATGTGGACCAGTAAAAAATGGGTGGCACAAATATTTAAAAAATATACCCCATGGTGGGTGCCAAAAACTATTGGCATAAAAATTTGTCAGGAGGACAAATTGATGACTTCACATCAATAGTGTGGGGATTAAAGTCCCTCTCCTATTAGTAGGTAGAGCTACTTTTATTGAAAACCAAAATAGGAAAGTAGGAAATATTTACAAACAATAGAGTGTAAATCATGGGTAGTAATTTTAACTTGAAAGTATGAAAAGAATATTTGAGAAAATAATATGTATAGGAAAGAGAGAGGGGAGAAATTATTTGAGCAACAAAATAGTCAAGCTAGAAATCTGAGACTAGACAAAAGTGTTAAAATAAAAGTTTGACTGTCAAAAGAGGAAAATCTTTCTCATTCAATGGGTTGAAAAGACATAATCATCTCCTTAAGGATATGAAACATACACCAGGAAACTATTTGAATATAATAATAGAAACTAATAACCCTTTGTATTTTCTAACAAAAATAACTAAGAAATTACCTCTATTCCCATCAATATTTTCACATGTGTTGGAAATGTAAATTACAACTCAAAATAGAAATTTTATAATCTAATATCCTATTATCAATAGTTATAAATTTATAATAATGGAAATGAAAATTAGATAAATGAATTAAATTAAAGACATAATTCAAAAAATATAACTAACATAAAGTTTAGAAACACCTTTCTTATATTGATTTTGAAGAGTAGAAAGACTAATCTCCTTTTACAATGCTTTGTGAAAAATTCAATCTATTTCAAATCCTTATTATGAATCTCTAACATATATTTATAAGATAAAATGGGTGGTTAGGGTGTAAAATCACCTATTTTTCCTTTTTACAAAATTGATAAAACACCCATGAGAAATTACAGTTTTGAAAAGGTGAAAAAACTCTTTAAGCAATTAGCACCACTTGAGAAAATAATTGGGATTTTTACATTACTTGTAAAAGTACATCATTAACTTGAACAACTTGAAAAAACAAGTTTTCAAAATTAAAAAGACAATTTTCAAAAATGAAATTCACATTTACAAGGGGAAAAGAGTGAAATAACACAAGTTAGGTACAAAGAAATAAGAGGAGAGAATGTAGGAACAGTGAAAACAAATCTTCATTCTTCTTGTTGTCATATTGACAATTCTTTTCCTTTCAAGAAGTCATCAAATATATAAAGAATTAATTTGATCAAGTCGTCATCTGGTCTATCCATGTACCTATAGGTAATGTCTACTGAGTAATCTAACTCTTTCATTTCTTGATGCTTGCCTCAAAGACTATTGATTTTCATATCCAAATTATATACATTCACTTGGTACTAGGATAACTAATGAATTTTTTCATAACTAAATGGATATGTATTTTCAATGTTTTGGATTCATTATTTTAATTCTCCTATTATGGTCTCAATTGAAATTATATTTGCCTCTTGATCCTTGTCATTAAAAAAAAACAATCCAACTTCTTGACTTTATTATCGATCTCCATCATTGTGTCACTTCCAAGTGACCTTGCATTACTGAATTTCTAAACATATTCTTGAAAGAACTAGATTGTAAATTTGGTGGCCCAAATAAATTCAATCTGATAGGTAATTTCATCTTCATTGATTACCCCTTTTTCAACAAGATCAATAAAAGGAAAATTTGAGAATTCAACCAACCTAGGCATGAGTTCCTCCCAATTTTATTTCTCCTAAGCGTATCCATTTACCTTTGTTACTAGTTATTCATATTATGATTGAATTTTAGATAATATCATCATTGTGGTGAGAATTTTTGAGACCCCATGATCTACAACTTTTTCAATTCAATCTTTCACTGTATTGCCCATTTGGCCCACTTCTCTCAGTCTTTCTAGTGTTTCAACATGAAGACTTGTTGAAGTGATATTTGGTTGAACTAACCTAATCAATCTATGTCACTAATTATCTATATTTTGTAACTAATTGTCAAGATCTTGCATGCTACACCCTTAACCTTTGGCATGTCTTGAGATATGTGTGGCCAACTTGTGGCTTACATACCTCTTTTATATTCTTGTTACATTTTTGTATGTTCTTAGTTAGGTCAGCCTATGGAATAACCAAGTCTAAGTAGACTATATATAGGAGGTAGTGGTTAGAATTTGAGGATGATGTTAATTATTTTTCTATTATTACATTGTTTTGGAGGTTTCCTCCTCAAAATGGCTTTGCTATATTATTCAATATTATGCTCTACTATCAATTATTGCTATGTGATCTCTCATATTTAATTATTTTGTGTGATATAAAATCATTCTATGTAAACATCTAAGTAATTTCATTAAAAGTGTTATCAGAGCTTTGATTTGGGCAAGCATCCTATGGTGTTGTTTTTTTGGATCAGGTAAGGTGTGACTTTTGTGAGGGGAAGGAGCATAAAAACATAACTTGCAATCTGGGAAGAATTAATTTTTTCTATTAGCATAGTATTGTTCAAAATTATTTTTTGAAAAAAAATAATTAAAAAAAAGTCTAGATTTTTTTTGCCTTACACATTTTCAGTTGTTGGATTCATCTTGATGAAATGATCGCAATGGTATAGTCTATCGATACATTTTTTTATGCCAAATTTTTTTACCCTAGTGTGTAAAGGATATCATTAAATTAATCTTGGTGAGGTGATCACAATGGTACCATCCCACAATACACTTGTGTTATGGTAAAAATCCTCATAGGGTTTGTATATGGCTAGTTCTTCTACACAGGGACAAAATGGGGGCAAGAAACTCCTAAGACTCCTTCTACCAGTAACATGGAATCTAGAACTTTAGATCTGTTGATTTCTCAACTTTAGGCTAACATAAAAGGCTTGATGTAGCATGATGAATTTATTTAAATTCAAACTAATGTTTTAGGGATACACGGATGGGGTTCAAAATCAATTGAATTAGATCACTCTTCATTGGTTGCTCTTTCATCTCAGTTACAATCAAACACCCCTCCACTTTAGCATTTGGGTCCTCCTTCTCTCAACACTAACAAATCTAATTTTGGTATGAAACTAATGTTTCCCAATGTGGAAATGAGTAAGTTTGATGGTAAGGATCCTCTCACTTAGATTACCCAACTTAAGAATTTATTTGATATGCATCAAACACCTAGTTCTCAGAAGGTGATCATGGTGTCTCTATATCTGGAACATAAGCAGTTCATTTGGTATCATTGGTTATGTGCTCAAAATAAAAATAATGGTTATCTTGTTATATGGTCTAATTTCACTAATTATTTATTGGATCATTATCAAAATAATGTATTTGATAACTACTTCAGCCAGTTAGCCAAACTATGGAAAATGTGAACTATGAAGGATTATATTTATCAGTTTTAGAATCTATCATTATGGGTAGAAGACATCATCAAGGAAAATTTGACTGATCTATTTTTGGGTGGTCTCAAATATATCATCTAATTGGAGGGTAAAATTTTTAACCCAATATCTATATCAAAAGTTATCCCATGGGCATGCATGGTAGAAGAAAAAGAGATGGTCAAATAGAAATCCTTTAGTAATGGTCATGATCACACCTTTCTAGTACCATCATATCCTCAACCCACCAAACTAACACCTCGATAAATTGAGGATAAATGAGCCAAAGGGTTGTGTTATGGTTTTAAAAATAAATGGAGTAAATACCATTGTTGTGCTGAAAAAAAGCTATTTTACATCGAAGGTGCCAATGAGGATGAAGATGATGAGGCACTTGCCAAGGATGAAGAAGGTCTTGAGGAGGAATCTAAAGACTCTCAACCTAATATTTCCTATCATGCCCTTTTAGGTATTATTACTCACCAAACTCTTAAGGTGGTGAGTTTCTTAAAAAAATAGAAGGTCACTATTTTGATTGATTTTGGGATCACACACAACTTCATCAATAATAATTTGGCTACTCACTTGAACTATTTCATTTATCCTACTTTGGAATTTTAGGTCATGATTGTAGATGGTGGTACTATCAACTTCTTAGGAAAATTCCATAATATTAATCTAGCCATGGGAGACTATTTGTTGGATTCTCCTATGTTTGCTATTCCTATAGGGGAAGCTGACATAGTTTTGGGAGTATAGTGTCTCACCACTTTGGGTACTATTGAGATGAATTTACAAGAATTATTCATACATTTTCATTATAAATGAAGTTATTTTGAGCTAAGGGGATTAAGGGCTAAATATCCACAACTTTTTATCTCGCATAAAATGACAAAGATTCTCTCAAAGGGTATGAAGGATTTTTAGCTCGCTTGTTTTCCATAAAATTTTATCCAACTCAGCCATCTACACCTCCTAATTTGCAACAAGTGATTAATGCCCATTCAGTTGTTTTTTGTGACATGTTGAAAGGACTTATACTTAGTTTCACACATGATCATGTTATAAAACTTATTCTTGGTAGTACACCACCTAACATCAGGCCATATAGGTATCCCTATGCTAAAAAAAGTAAAATTGAAAAGATGGTAAAAAAATGTTGGATGTAGGAATCGTTTACCATAGCCAAAGTAAATACTCTTCACCAGTTGTCATGGTGCAAAAGAAATATGACACTTAGAGGATGTGCCCTGACTATAGAGAACTCAATAGGTACACTATCAAAGATAAGTTTCCTATTCATGTCATTGATAATTTTATATATGAATTAAATGGTGCTCTTTATTTTACCAAGTTAGATCTATATTTTGGGTATCATCAAATCTAGATCCATGATATGAAGACATACCCAAAACTACTTTTAAGACTCATGAGGGCCACTATGAGTTTTTGGTTATACCTTTTGGGCTAACAAATGCACCATCTACCTTTTAGAGTTTGATGAATACTATTTTTAGTCTATTTTTGAGAAAATTTGTTCTAGTATTTTTTTTTATGATATCCTTATTTACAGTAAAAATTGGAAAGACCATTTACAACATGTGCAATAGGTACTCTTAATTTTGGAACAACATCAATTTTATGCTAAAACTTCTAAATGTACTTTTGAAGCTTGTGAGGTTGAGTATTTGGGTCATTTGGTTTCACATACATGAGTAAAAATGGGTCCTAAAAAATCCAAGCAATGATGGATTGGTTGATTCCTAAGACACTTAAGCAACTAAGGGGATTTTTGGGGATCACTGGTTACTATCATAGGTTTGTCAAAAATTATGGTAGCATTAAAACCCCACTCATATCTTTATTGAATAAAGACTCCTTTTAGTGGACTAATATAGCTATCAGGTCATTTGAACAATTAAAATTGGCAATGTGCACCACTTTAGTGTTGGCTACTCCTCATTTTTCCAAGACTTTTGTGGTTGAATGTGATGCATTTGGGTATGGTGTGGGTGTTTTACTCATGCAAGAAGGCATACCACTTGCATTTAAAATTTATCAACTGAAGGGTAAAAATCAACACAAGGCCATTTATGAGAAGGAAATGATGGTCATTTTGCATGCAATCAAACAATGGAGGCCTTATTTGATGGATCATCACTTTCAGGTAATGATCGATCATGATAGTCTCAAATATTTTTTGGAACAAAGGTTAACATCTAAAAAACAATAGAAATGGGTAACTAAGATGTTATGCTATGATTTTTAAATAGTTTAAAAGAAAGGAAAGGACAATGTAGTGGCAGATGCACTATCTAGGAAGGATGAATCAGTTGAGGCCTTGCTATATGCTATGGCCATTCTATAGGTAGATTGGCTAGAGGAATCATGATTAGAATGGGACAAGGATAATGCTACCCATGATTTGATTTAAAATCTTTAGCAATGTTTGGGTAGATTTGAAAAATTCACATGGAAGGGTGATGCATTATGGTATAAAGACAAATTATACCTATGTAATAATTCTCTTCTTAAACAAAAAATCCTTCAAGAAATTCATGCAACTCCAATTCGGGGTCATTCAAGATTTTTGAAAACCTATCATAGAATCAATCAGGATTTTTTTGGGGAAGGACTCAATAGGGATGTCAAGAAATATGTGGCTAAATGTATGATCTATCAACAAAATAAAGGAGAAACCATCAAAACCCTAGGTATTTTGCAGCCTTTATCCATCCTGAGCCAATGTTGGGAAGAGGTGTTTATGGATTTCATTACATGATTACCAAGATCTAATGGTAAAAAATTTATCATGGTTGTAGTAGACCATCTTGGTAAGTATGCTCATTTTTATTCTTATCATAACCATTTATTTCTACTACAATAGCTTCTAATTTTTTCAATATAGTTTAGAAATTGCATGGTACCCCTAAAATCATTGTCAGTGATCAAGATCCCATCTTCACTAGTAATTTTTGGACTAAGTTATTTACATGTTTAGGCACTCAGTTGGCTCATAGTTCATCATATCATTCTAAATTAGATGGACAAATTGAGGTAGTCAATAAATGTCTAAAAGGCTATCTCTATTATTTTGTTCTTGATAAATAGGATAAATGGGTTCATTGGTTGCCACTTGTTGAATGGTGGTATAATACTTTTGTTCATAGTTCTTCCAAAATGTCTCATTTTTTGGCACTATATGGATACCACTTAACATCCATCACTTCAACCTTAAAGGTCCATCCTAAGGTTCATGTAGTTGAAGAACATATTCACCATCAACAGGAGGTCCTTCCCAGTTTGTGTGAAAATTTAGCCATGGCCTAGAATCACATGAAATAATAGGTAGATAAACACAAGAGTGAGAGGCACTTTGACATTGGTGATTGGGTTTTTGTTCACTTACAACCATATAAGCAAATGTCCTTGAAGCAAAATAAAAAGGATAAAAAGTTGTCCCCTAAGTATTATGGGCCTTATCAGATCTTGCAAAAAATTGGTAGTGTGACCTACAAGTTAGAGTTTCCTTCCTCTACTCACATACATCCATTATCTCATGTATCATTCCTAAAAAAAAGTCATTAGACAAAAAGTGGCTACCCAAACTGAGTTATCAAAATTGGATGAGAAAGGAAGAGTTGTTCTTGATCCTAAGGTGATCCTTCAAATATGCACTAAGAAGTTGTGGTCTCAAGTGATTAATGAGTACTTGATCAAATGGAAGAATTTTCCATATGAAGATGCTACTTGGGAGGATGAATATTTTGTGCAACAACATCCATATTTGACTCAACATTGAGGATAATATTGTTTTTAAGGGGACGAGCATGCTACACCCTTAACTTGTGGCATGTCTTGGGATATGTGTGGCCAACTTGTGGATTACATACCTCTTTTTTAATCTTGTTACATTTATCTATATTACTAGTTAGGTTGGCATATGGAATAACCATGGCTAAGTAGACTATATATAGGAGGTAGTGGTTAGTCTTTGAGGATGATGTTAAGTATTCTGCTATTAGTGCATTATTGTGGAGGTCACCCCCTCAAAGTGGCTTTGCTATATTATCTAGTATTATACTCTACTATCAATTATTATTATGTGATCTCTCATATTTTCTTATTTTATGCAATATAAAATCATTCTATGTGAAAATCTAAGTAATTTTATTACATTATGTGTTTCAACAAGGTATCTCACCAATTCCAATAACTCCCATTTGTTGTTGATGTATCACAGGAGCATGTAAGGAGATATTTCACAACCATTGATTCTACAATAATTGAATGTTGAGAATTTTATAAACCAAGATCCCCCACCTTTCTATTTCTATGGTGGTTTCAACTAATATTCTTGATTTGAAGAGTTCCTTTTCAAAAAATTGGATGACAAAATGGATAAAGCAATCATTAACTCTTTTGAAGTGACAAGCACTTTCTTTCAATGTTAGCTACGGATAGAAGTCATACACCATTAATTTATTGAAATCATCCACTGTATATAATTCATCAAAATATCTTTGACTTGATATAACATAAAAAAGGTACGAAGTCATGTGGAATTTTGACGTGTCCTTTGCTTCCATGAGTTGTTTGTGAATAGAATTGTTAATCAACTCACCCCAATTGATATATTACTTATTTCAAATGATGATCTAGATGAACTTGTACATCTAGTTCTAAAAATTCTTGTTCATTTGATTTCCCACTATTCTATGCAATAAACTGATCATGTCCCTTATCTCATATTTGAAATTTGATTTTGAATGATTTTTTGGAAGCCAAGTGGAGGAATTCTTTGGCTTAGTCAACCGGGATTTATTGAATTGTTTAGAACATGCTATAACATTATCATCCCAAAATCTTTAAGAGGACTCGAGAGTTAGGTGCATAAAGGTTTCATGATCTGTAAGGTGAAAAATGCTATCAATTTGCTCATGAGAAAAACTCACTACCAACTCCCCCTAGGGGTCTCTTACATCCCATGTCTTTGAATTATAATTATTTGCCACAACCAAAACTAACTTAGGAGACTGTAATGATATGATGAATGCTATTGTGTATGCTAAACCATTGTCACAAATACTCTAACTAAAATATGTCTTATGCACTACATTCAATCTTTCCCAAAACTCATCCAAGTTGATGTGATCAAGATTAGTATTTGTGATATTTTTAATGTTGGATTCCAATGATGAATTAGATAGTATACCCTAAAATTATTAATTCATGACTGCTTTTTCTTTGCTCGAGATTACATTTTCAGGGTAGGTGATGAAGACATTAAAAATTCTTGGGAAAAATGACAATCGAGAAATTTGTGAAAAATAATTCTTTACTTGCTAAAGCTAACAAAAATAAATAACTTGAAGCACAATAATATATTTAAATCGTACCAAGAGATTGTACTCATAATTTTGATGTACAAATAGCTCCTGAGCCCTTTAATGCCATCTAGTGAATGTCAACCTTTTGCTTGATTATTTTTGTCAAATTGAACTTTTATTTGTTCCAACCACCTTTTAATTATAGTACAGACCCCTTTGACAAGTGAAAATGTAATAAAATGCGAATTTTCATATTTTATCTTTAGATTAAAAATCATGCTTCTCTTTTCATCTTAAACTCAAAACACCAAAACTAATCACCAAAAATTCAATTTTTATTGCTTCTGTGAACTTATAAAAGTTATTACACTCTTTTGAAGACAAATAACCAAAAATTGATTTTTGTTTTTTGATTTTATAGACTCTAAGCTTGTATGAAAATTGTATGACCTCTCCATAATGAGCAAAACATAATAAATAAAATCTATAATTATTTTTTGGCTTATAAGAATTTTTATTATCAGGTGGGTTGCACAACCAAAAAAATGAAATATTTTAGTTATGTAATTTTTAATTTATCCTTGATTTTCAATTCTCCCACTTTGGGTGTCGTATAGCCTCTTCTTTGAGGCAATTTTTTTTTTTTTTTTTTGATATTCAATTCATCTTTCCAAGGTGTACAAAGATTTACTTGCAAATGTAAACAAATAAAAACTATTCTTATTTTTGGTCTTCAAATCTCCTTGTCTCCCTAGGCGTCACCCTGTATCCAAAAATATTGATTTGCAAACAAAAATAATGGAAATTCTCTTTTAGTTTGTTTAGTCCTCAAAATGAGATCACTCCATTTTTCCTTGCACCTCTTTTTTATTTTACTTCTTTTTCATCCTTGGCTAGGTTGTACAACTTTCTATTGCAGGAAAGCAATAAAATTTTTATTTATCTTCACCTCTCCAATAGCTAAATCATCGTATGATTATGTTCTGGGCTGTTGAGAAACACTTTAAAATTTTGTTCTTGATTTTAGTGATTCTTCTCTCCTTCTTGAGATGTCGTATGTCTATACGGGTTGTACATATAAGCAAAAATAATGAAATTTGATATGTAAAGTGTTTCTTAAGATTTTATCTTCAATCTTCCTTGTTGGGCACACTTGTACAAAATTTTAACTAAGGCAAGTAAATAAATAAAAATTTGTCCTTTTGTATTTTAATATGACCTTTTATTCTTCTACCTAGTACATTTGCAAAGAGTGTAATGAGGGAAAATGAAAAACAAGAAAATAATTTCAAAATCTCCTTTTTTCTGATTTCTTTCCTTTACCTGGTAATAAAACCAATAAAAAATCTTATTTTATATATAACTCCATTTTGTAACTTATGTGAATTACTTGGCCAAGTGTTTGAATGACAATTTACATTTGAAAGCTTAGAGAGTGAGTAACGACTTTAGAAGAATTAAGAGGGAGGAAGCTTCCATTTCAACATGACTCAAATAAATAACTATGCTTGCATGATCAAAGGAGGAAATAAGGGAGATTTCATGTAAAGGGAAGAATAAGTCTTATTTTAGCAATGGGAACTTGCAAGGAATGGGGAAATAAATTTGTAATTTACACTTGCACAATTAGTGATTTTGAGTTTTATTAAAAATGAAAACTTATAACATTTTCAAAAATTGCATGAGAGCCAAAAAAATTTTGCAATTTGTACAAGGACCGAAAACATTTTTACAATTTATATGAGTTATGACAAAGGAAAATATGTTTACACATCACAAAAAGTGAAAAGGTTTTGACAAATTAATGGGAAATCTAGTAATATTTTTCACAGAGGGTTCAAATGGGATTAAAAACATTTTGGGATAAAAATGAAAAAAATCATAAATTTTTAATTAATTATTTTGAGTAATTAATTAAAATTTTTGATTTTTTTCAAGATTTTGACATTTTTGGGTGAAAATAAAAAAAATTAGATGTTTATTTAAAAGTTGATTTTTCCACTAGTTTTTCACCATTTTCAAAATCTACAATAATAGTGCCTCAACTGTATAATATGACTTTAGCAAAGAAATCAGTGCCTCATGTATGTTTGTATACTACCATCCCAACTGAAAGCATGTTTTGATTGGATCTTGAGTGTTTTCATCTTCAAAAGTTTTCAAGTACTTTACCAGTCATGATAAACATCTCACTTTCATATAATCCATGTGCCCTCTCCTTTAAATGTGGTTTCCTTGAAGATAACCCATTATATCATGGTTCTTATCTATTGAAGCATGGTAGTATATAGATGGCCTCCTACAGGCCTCACTACCAAACTTTATCCCAAATAGAAATGAAGAGGTCATTAATTATGTGTGAGATAAAATAGGACAATGAGGAGGTCTAGTTAAATGAAATAAATATTCAAAATATACTCTCAAATAATACCAAAGTAGGTTTTATCCACTCATGAGTCTATAGACATGTAGGTGGACATTCATGGTTCAAAATCCTCATAAAAGAGATGCATACGTGTGAAAAGGACATGGTGTAAACTTCAAATAATAAATATATCCTTGAATAATCCCATAAAATTAGTTTGAATAACATGAATAAGTGTATACACTTCAATTTTCATGTATGAGTCTTGTAGAGGGAGTGACTAGCAACTACATGGATGTGCATACAAAAAGGAACAAACTTTGAACTGTAGGATGTTTGAAGGAAGTCCACAATCCCATTAAAAGAGATATAGAGAAAGGGACATGAGCATGATATATTTATGGAGTTTCAATAACTCAAGAAATAGGTTGTCAATATCATATTCAAAACAAATGTACACTTACAAGTTCCAGACATGTAGGTCCACATTTTGAGCCAAAGGTCAAATGTAGTATGAAGAAGAGTGAGTAAAGTTGATAAAAATAGTATTTACTTAGTAAAATTATAAAATAATACCATAAATAAATGGATACATCTATCTAATGAGGGTCTAAATAACATTAAGATGATCAATGCCACTAAAGAGACATATAGGCCTAAATACTCATACACAAACCTATGTATGAGAATAAGAGGGAAAAACTTGTGAATGATATGTGAGGTAAAAGGTATTGTATAAATATGAAAAAGAGATAAATATAACTCTATATTATGTATTTATACCATGAAAGTGCTAAATCTCAAAGGTGAGGGTCTATTCTCAAATTGCAGTCAGGAAGCCCAAACAAAGACCTACAGGTCTATTTGAAGACAAACATAAAGAAGGTTATTTGTCAGGTGAATGAGAAGTAGTATAAAATTTTAAGAATATATAAAACCATGTAAAATATTCTCACTAAATATGTAGTCTTTAGTGAAGGATTAAAATCCAAAACACATGACTGAGGGCTAAATAGACCTATAGGCCTAAAACCCTTAAATGTCTGCTACAGTCAGTGAGACCAAACCCTAAACATATTGAGACATAAAAATTTAAAGGGAAATATGTTCAAATATGGAGCAGAATTTTTCATGGATAATGGAATTGTTAAGAATAAAAACATGAGGTTTGAGGTATTTATGTACCCAAAACTATAACACACAACCCTCACACAATCAGTTAGCCCAAGAGGCTATTTGTGAATGCTCAAAACTCCTTGGAGGAGTTGCATCATGGAAAAAGATAATTAGAGGTGATGAAGGTGGTATATAAATTTAAATAATTAGAATAATTTCAATATTTAAATCCCACACCTATATGAATCATCTCTAAGACTGGAGATCTCTCCAAAGTATGTTTTTGTCTTGTGAAGGAGCTCAAGGGTCATCTTATTTTGATTAGAAGTGTATAGAGGGTTTGCATGGGAGATCAAGATAATAAGGGATGTTAATGGGCTTTTAATAATCCCATATTATAGAATTTTTTTTTATATTAATCCCATATTATTTATGAAGCATCCTTAATATGGTAAGCACCTAAAACCCTTATTAAACCCTTTTGAAAGACATGATGAGAGAAAGATGGGTTAAATGTTGTCAAGTGGACTAATTTGACTTGGAAATGACCAAAATGATTTTCAAAAATCCCATGGACACTTGAACATCACACTTGATAGAAAATTTGAAAGGTACAGTTGTATGATTGTATTTTTTAGCTATTGATTAAAACTACTATATATAGAAAGTTAAATCCAAAAGCACAATAACATCAAAAGGAGGGAAATAAAGGAACAATCAACAATTCAAAAATGAAATATTACCATCAACTTGTCCCTTGTGTATTCTCTCCAATATTTTCCAATTTATTTTAATTCAATATTATTTGGATGTATATTTCTTGCTTGTAGCTTCAAAATGACTCTAATGGCTTCCTTGGATGATTGAATGTATTTGCAAGAGTATGGGATGCTTTAGGATGGCTAAATATGAGAATATAATGAGAGCTTATGGATTTTGAAAGTTTATTATTATTATATTGCACATGGCACAAGAATGTGTATTTATAGGATGGTAGAGGGATTTTAGGGCAATTTTGAATTATTTAAAAGCCTCTAGTTTAGAGACTTCTAGAATCTTAGAGGAGTTTCTCTAGTTTTAGAGGCTTCTTGGTTACTTTAGGGGATAATGAGGATTAAATGAGGTTTAAGGTTCTTAGGTATGTAGGAGAGACTAGGGTGGTAGGTTTTCTAGGGGTTAGTTGAATAAATATGAATTTTTAGTTTGTAAGTGGGCTAGTGGGTAGTTAATGCAATAATATTAATAGTTAAGTAGGTTTGTTCGTAGGATAATAGGGTGATTAATTGGTCATAGGGGTATATAAAGGTTAATGTGGTATAGGAAATATGATGTTTAATTAATTAAATATGACTATGGTTATTAAATAAATTATTGGGATTAAAATAATAATTAAGGTAAGCAGATTTAGGTGCATATAACAGTGTACAAAATAAGCCAAGGAAGCTCAATTGTATGCCTATTTATGACTGTACAAGGTGATGGTAAGCACCAAATTAGTTATATAAGCCTATAAATATAGGTAAAAGGTTCCAAAATCATATATACACCTTTACATGTCTGTTGAGATGTTTTATACACTTTTCAAGTCAACAATTTAGGCCTAAAAGGATGAATGCACTATTTTGCTAGCCAATAATCTCAACTACAAGCCTATGAAATAATATTTGAGGGATTTAATGTATCATATTTAATTTTATTATGATGTTTCATACATCAAAAAAATATAATAAAGCATTATACCCTGTCAATTCCATGGAAAATCACTCAAGTTACCTCTTAAGCATGAGCATGCTCCTAAGCTAGGGTTTTGACCATTTCTTGCTTCACCCATCTGTACAAGGTTTCAGACCCTAAAATTTTACATGGAACATGGTTAGGGGGTATTTAATGTTAATAAAACATGTAATTTAGGTTTCACATGTGTGAGAGGTCAATGGTGCCAAATTTTAATTTTCTAGGCCTAAAGGCCTAATTGAGGCCTAATCAAAGAGAGAAATAGGTGAAATAAGTACATTTAAACTCAAGGTATGGTCATGAATTTTTTTAAAAAGTTATAAGAACATACTGGGTACTCAAATCCATTCTTATTTTATCATGATCATATGTATATTATTATACACAAGGAACTTTGTCTATTTTAAGGGCTATAAGTAAATGAAGGCAAGTAAGAGGTTTGATTGTGAAATGGGGTCATAGTAAGTGTTTGAGTCACTAAAAATGGCTTATAAAATATTTATAAGGAAATGATAAGTTTTTAAATAATAAATATTGTATTTATGAATTTGAAAATAAAATTTGAAGCTTTTGATCCCAAAGAAAGCTAGTGAAAATTGCATGCTTTTGAAGACAAAAGGAGAAGTTACAAAATTTGTAGAAGAGTGGGATAGAAAACCCTAAATAATGAAACATCTTATTTAAATGCCTTTTAAATATCCTTTTATGTGTGTAGGTGTAGTTTCAAAAGGTAGGAGTTAGATTCAAGAACTAAAATTTGCTTAAGTAACCTCCTACACCAATTTGACGAAAGACATTAGGAAAATGTACACATGTTAATGAGAATATTCAAGACTAATTCTTGATAAATTTATTGTATTGATATTTATTCCATGATGGATGGCACTTTTCCATGATCTTCTCTCTCTCTCTCTCTCTCTCTCTCTCTCTCTCTCACACACACACACACACACACACACACACACACACACACACACACACACACACACACACACACACACACACACACACACACACACACACACACACACACACACACACACACACACACACAAAATTTCCTATATATTCAGCCTTATTTGGCTTTGCAAAGGATCCTCACATTGGTTATAGTGAATCCCTAAAAAAATTAAGTCTTTTAATTTCCTATTGGAATAAATTCAACCTGGATATTATATCTTCATATTGAAAACAATGGTATTTAATGGGTTTTTTTATGAATGTTTATTGATAGTATATATGTTTCCTTGCATTTGTCTTTTTTGTTCATGACTCTATACAAGTTTATCTTCTTTCACAGGTCATAAGAATTATTATACCTAGTTTATTTAGTTATATAACTTATAGTACATTAGTTTTAGTTTTTATCACCTCTTGGTTGGTCATCTTAAGCTATTTCAACCTTCATAGACTTCATATTACAACATTAATGTGATAAGGACTATTTTGAAATAACATAATCAGATTGTAACTTAGTATTTCATAGCACATTCTTAGAAACTTGAGGACATTATGTTTGGTGCATCACCTCTAAGTTTATTTATTATTTTATCTTTCATCTTCCCCTTTTCCAAGTCAAACAAGTATTTTTGTTGTTAGAGTAGGTTTTGTACTTGAGAGCTAGCCTAAAATCTAGAGGTTGGATCCACTTGAAGGTCACCCACAACCAAGTATCAATCCCATTGCATAGATAAAGTTGAGAGGGTTTGAATAATATTCACAAGGTTGAAAATTTGAGCTATAATAGCTTCCATCGATGTCCAATCATTATCAGACTCATTCCAATAGGCATAGACACTCAATTTACATATCAGGGTGACCACAGAGCCATTCTAGACTATTGTTGATGACTTTACACTATCGTAGACCATAATGAAATTAAATAAATGTATGTAACATATATTTTAGGTTATTTAAAAAAATATTAATAACATTAAATCATTAATAGTCTAATAGTTACATTTAATTTTGCTTAATTTAGATCTAGATTATACAATTTGAAATTATCTCAAGTTAGACCTTGTTTAGATGATTACATATAAAATAAGATAAAATAGTTAATTTATGCTCATGTATTTATAGTTTCCTCACTTGGTCACACATGTCACCTATGCACTCAATGCACACATAAATTTTTTTGATCCTTAATATAGATGGATAAAATTAACTGTAAAATCAAAACATGAAGTTCATATAAAGAAAAAAATGAATCAGAACAAGGATATCAACACAATAATCCACAACAACAAGAAATCAATAAACATGTAAATAAGCACACATATTTTCCACTCACAAAGCATCATGATACCCATACATTAAAACAAAATAACATAAGTTAGGTAGCTCATCTAGTTAGGACTTCCATAATGTATGTGTAAAATATCATAAAGAAATACACATGTTATCTCTAATAGCCACACATAAATGTGTAGACCAAATTTTTAAGAGCTAATTGTTAGCTATCAGTCATCCATGACCAGGGAATTTTCAACACCAGGTAACTAATTCATCTAACCTTGAAATAGTTTTGTTGAGAATAATGTTTTGATGTCATTAATATAGTGATGAATGTAATCTCAAGGTCCAAACAAAGTCTTAAAAGGATGATAGAGTCCATATGTGTGTCTTGTCCAATCATCTTCATGCCATGATATTTTAATATGTATTTTATCAAATTTTAAGTTAAGTTTAGAAATATTAATTTTAAGTTGTGAGTGTCAAGATGTGCTTAATCTATGGAGGAAGACAAATGAGATGGTGATAATCCAATAAGCATAGTATTATATATTGGATCATGGATCTAGAAACAAAGTTGGTAAGATGGACATATTTCCTTTTCAAGACTTTGGAAAGTTTAAGGTAATTTTGTGGAGTTTAAGGTATTCATTTATTTTGGTCTTATTGCATGTTCTAATGTTACAAAGTAACTTTCTAGGAAACATCAAGTGTAAAGGTAAGATATCATGCATAGAGGTAAAAAATGACTTTTTAGGGTCATGTGACACTTTTTTAACAACATGTTATATCTCTCTTGCACATACACCTTATCAAGGGGTAAAAATACTCATTCTATAAGATATAATTTAATTTTAAAAGCCTCTTTGTTTTATTAATTCAACTCCAAATATAGTATTATGAAAGTAAAAGGTGTCCAAAGAGTGTTTTTTACATTACATATCAATACCCAAGCCAAGAAAGACTCCATGGAACATTTGGTATGTAGCTACAATAGGTTATTGTGATGAATAGACAAGTTGCATAGCAAGAGAAAGTAGTTTTGAAGAGAACATTAGCAAAACATGATAGAAACCTATCCAAGGCCTTATCTAGCTTACTTAGGTTAAAACCATGCTCAATAAGATGTTATAGGTCTAAAAAAGGTAGAAAATCATCCAAGATATCTATTGGGTCATTTTTAGTCCAATAAGAACCATTTTCATAACTTTGTTTCATGAAGGAGGAGATGTTTTAGGCCAAATTATCTTAAGGGATGTTGACAACCTCTATGCCCTCCAAATCCATGGTGATAGTTTTGGGATTAGGGATAGAGCTCTATGAACCATTATTAACAAGATAACTACTCTAAAACCCATTCAAAACCCCACTACCTTATTTCTCCTCTTGTAATGGAATGTATATGTTTGATGAATGAATGGAGATGGTTTAAAAACATATCTTTTGGTTCCTATAGTATTTTAAATATAAAACTTAATACAAGCTTCAAGTGGTCATGTTTGTACTAGTAAGAAAATATCATTGATTTACTAGTTTGGACATGACATTCAAGATTTGTAGGAGTTGTGAGGTGTTTTAATGCATAAAGGTGATTGAAAACAAGTTTTTAATAGTATATAAAACTTCCTTAAGATAATTTAGACCCCTTCAAGGTACCAATAGGGGAATAAATCCAAGAAGACCACCTAAGTATGTATGCTAGTGGACTGTGTTTAAGGTTGCATGTAGGTGATCATAAAAAAAAGGTTTAGAAAGGAAAGACTAAATGTGTTTGCATGGATTTTATGGATCTATAATTTATATGGAGATTTATTGTGTTCATGTGAACATGGTAAAACAATTGTATAGGTGATCCAAGTCATTTGGCGACTTGTTTGAGCTAAGTTCTTTTGTTGAAGGTCTATTAGGTGTATGGAGACCTAAAAAAACTCGTATTTCCATTGAAGTTATAATATCTAAGAAACCAATGGAGGAATTATTTTCATATGATGGTAAATTATATATATAATCTATTTAAAAACATCTAATGATATTGTAAAACCTCATGATCATCTTTGTCAAGAATTTACAAACACACAATCCAACCCTATTTTCAATCATGGTGAGCTTGAGAGGTTTAAAATTATCTACAAACCCTGTTGATAAGTTGCATGGATTATAAACATAATGATAAACATTAAGGAGTTTTTATTCAATATATTTTTGTTTATAAACCTATATTTAAGCCCTAGAACTCTATGAAGGATCCTTACTAAGGTGAGTGTGTCCAAACCCTGCTAACCCTTAAAATGTGAGCCTGATGAATGAAATGTATCATTTTTTAGACTTGAAAGGATCATCAAGCATTTCCATAAACTAATTACCTATATCATACTCTGATAAATATTATATTCTCATAGATAAGCTTATTTTAAAAAAGAGAATACACACAACTATGTACAAGCAGTTGAGAAAGCATGAGTCTTAGGGCAATTTAATATGCACTTTGGAGTAAAAGAAACATTGAGAAGGATTGAAACTCCAAGTATAACCCATTAAAATACCTTATCTACCAACTCCTAATATTTATGAGTTATGATCAATTCAAGCAAGGTATAAAATGGCAAAAGCAAATGGTTGATGTATACATACTCAAATGAATTATATCAAGTTTACAGTCTAGAGTGAGAAATTCTTGGTAAAATCATGTAATTTATCATTGGGAAAAGTATTAAAATATTTTAAAAAAAATTAATTGATTACCAAAATCATTAAAGGTCATTATAGGTAGGGGAGTTAAATTTTACAATAGGTTTGTAGTAGGTTTCAAGCCTGGAATGCCCACCTACAACCCTGCACATAGGGATGTGAAGAGAAAGTGCATGTTTTATATTTAACGAGAGGTTAATAATATTTTGATATATGTGGAATAACCTATGAAAATTTATTATAGTTGGTGGATTCCTTTGAGATGTAAGATAACATAGAAAACATGATAGTTAGGGTCAAGACCCCTAAATTATCATGAAACCCCATCTATGGGTCAAAATAAGTTTTAAGAATTTAAGGGATTTAGATGCTTTGAAGATTTTTTATATACCTTATAGGGTATTAATAAATCATATATAAATCATTTAAAACCAAAAAAAAAGCATGGAGAATCTTTCTTGCTCAAAATAATCATCTCAACCATTTACCCATAGGCCCACACAGTCAAGGACATCTTGTTCATGTTGAAAGTTGGATAAGGAATTTGATGGGACTAAATGAATTTAGGGGAATTTTATAGGTAATATTCCCTAAAAATTCATAACATTTTTTAATCCATCAAAGACCTGAGTTTTATGAATGATTGCTAAGAAGATAAGTAGGTCAAAAGTGCTAAGAAACCCTTAAGGAGTTTAATGACTGATAATGTTAGTTTAAGTGGTTGTAATTCCATAAAATGACCTTTAGTCACATTAATGATTTTTTAACATATTTTATTCACATTTTGGAGTGATAATTTGGCACATGTGAAGAGAAAAACACATAATAGAGGCCTAGAACTACATTTTTCAACTAGTTTGCATATTGTTTAAGAGGTTTTAAACCTCCTAACCATTGGAAGAGAATTTATATGCATGGAAGAGGTACCATGAAATATAATAACAATTTAAATATAATTTCATGGTGATTTGATAGGCTTCTAATACTTTAAACTAAGCTATGTGAAGACTACCTTCTTGGTTACTTAGAAAATCAAAGTTATAGACCTTCTTAAGGTCACCAATGGTATCAAGAACCTCATGAAAACCAAAAAATTAATTAATTACAGCCTTGATAGGTTCTATGGGTCATTAAAAAGTTAGTTTCAATGGCTACAGGTAGAATAAAAGGGCTTGTTCATAGGTAGTTCAATAGACATGTTGTTGAAGACCTTCAAAGAAGCCTATAGGCTTCTATCAACTCTCCAAGATCATAAAAAAATGAACATACTCTTAGAAAACCTTAATAATACCTAAAACATCTTCATAATCAGTACTAAGATCATGAGATATGGATAAGGTCTCAAGACATTCCTCAAGTCTACTTGGAACTTCTATTGCAGGAATACATAACCCTCTCCAAACCTCTTGCTAGTAAGTTATGAAGACTATTTTAAATATGGTTGATAAGATCAAACAGAGATGATATGATATTCTAAAATAACTACATGGATTTGGCAATATTTTCATGACAAACTTCAAGCAAATATTAGATCTAGTATGAGAGATAGGTTGGTCTTCATCACATTCTTTGGATCAAATAACTTTTACATGAAATTACGGGTCTGAATGATAAATAACATAGTATGAGGAGTTATAAAGTTTGAATATCATTTTGAACAAGATATGATATGAATTTTAAGAGTCAAGGATGGTTTATAATGATTCCAAATAGTTCAAGTAGTCCATGTGTCAAGATGACAACTTGTAACTCATCCATCTAAGAAAGGGTATTTTTAAGTGAAGAAGTATGCATAATAGGAGATAAAAAGCCACTTCTAAACCACCTCTCATTAGATCATCATCAATCCAAGTCAACTCATGTTGAAGATAGGACTATTTTTCCACCTTATTTTGGAATTGTAACTAGTTTTATGATAGATAATAGTCATGATGGACTTATTCTATGTCCTCCCTTTCTCTCTCTTCTCATTTTTAAAATATATTTAGCCTTGAATGGCTTGTAAAAATGATCCTATAAGTTAGTATGGTGAATCCATACTAAATTAATACTTGGTTATTTATTTTAAAGTGAATTCAAAATGATTTTTCCTTCTTCAACTCATATTTAGTGTATTCATGGTGAATTTTTTATGAATGATAGTGTTAATGTTCAATCCCCTTGCATTTGTTCTCTTCATTCTTCTTATTTATGAGTAAGTTATCTATTTACAGGTCAAATAGTGTGTATTAAGTTGTTACACAAATTTTAAGTGTGGGAAAAATTCATTAGTGTTTCATTTTAGGCATCTTAATTGCCCTTCTTAGTTGATGTATTAGTTTCAACCTCCATATTGAAATAATTATGCTAGAGAACTATTTAAAGTTGTGTGATTAGATTCAGCCTTGTTTAGATTTGTGATCAACTCATAGACCATAGGAGGAGACCTAAAATCTGGTTCACCACCCTTTTTTGTTTGATTTTATCTTTTTCTCTACCTTTTCATTATAATTTGAGTAGGTGTAGTGATAATATAGGTCTAGCATCAAGGGAGACGACCCTCTCTAGAGATTCTCTTTAGTTATAGGCCACCCACAACCTTAGAGAGTTCCCATTATGTCAATTGAGTAAGGATACATGAAACATCTCCTCAAAGGGTGCAATTCAAAGTGATAATAATTTTTGGCACGTCTAGCGGGATCCAAATTTAATAATATTAATCAATATCAGTGTTATTATTGACATAATTGCATCTATCATAGCATCTACATTTAGTATATAATGACTCCAACAAGTTTTCAAACATCATAGTTGCAAGACTAGTGTCTATTTTTCATGCCAAAGGTAACTACAATATATTATACTAAATGTAATCCTTTTGATTTTGTATAATTTCCTTATCATTTAGCTAAGAAAAGAAGATTTTATACTACACACCCATATCCAAAAAGGTCTTTTTGTATTATGAAATATATATATATATATATATATATATATATATATATATATATATATATATATATATAGAAAAGCTTTATATACCCCCATTTTTCAAGATGGTAGTGCCTAAAAATTGGGCTTTTATTCCTTTCAATGGTGGCATTTCTCTACTCCTAGCTCAATATGATGACATATTTATTATTTCCCTTAAAATTATCCAACACTTCACTAGATAATATTATATTACTCTCATTGAGCATGTAAGATATATTACTACCATTTATTTTGTGCATAATGTGATACAAGAGAATGTATAAATCAGATTGTTAGACACTTCATTCAAAGGTAAGGTTCTTTAATGGTATAGAGGTCTAAGGCCTAATTCTATTATGACTTGGGATGAGTTAGGAGAATAGATATGTAATCATTTTGAAGATAAGAGTGATCATTTATCATTGGTAGATAAATTGACTACCATAAAGAGAGCTCCTCAATAATTCATGGTTGATTTCAACTATAGGTTACAAAAGACTTGGGATAGGATTTCAACCGTAATCAAACCCACTGTAAATTATGATTTATTTTATTATTTTAGGGCCTTGAATAATGGCATAATAATAATGATTCAATCAATGGGGGGAAACACATTTCCTAATACGTATGAGGTAGTAATAAGGGCTGAAAATTATCTTATCCAAGTTGGTAATATTTCTCTAAGGCCTCCTATGCTTTTATTCTTATAATTACAGCCTCCTACTTCTCCTCACCTTTTATTTCCCACATTGGCTTATATTTCTTCACTAAAAAATCAAAAAAAGGTTGCCTCTAATCTTCATAATGAATTTCATGAAGTCATGAATCTTAGACAAAGTTTTGGTAATGAAATTCTGAACATCAATAAGAAACAAATTTAGCACTACATGCCTTGTTAGCCACATAACCAATTTAATTAGGCCAATAGACCTCATTTTCAAGGTAACTGTTAAGGTCAAGGATAAATAATGAATGCTAAGCCTTACAATAGATACAATCCAAATGATGTTAGCTATTAAAATTCTATTATTCGAGCTCAAAATGACATATTTGAAGATCAATAATGGTGCCTTCCTTATTATCATCTCCAAATTCAGATTTTGTACTTCAATGGTATGTCCAATCAAGCTCCCATGATGCAAGGTCCTCAAAATTCTCAAAATGTTCAAGTTTATCAAGGTATGAAAACTTATCAAACTACACAAGTTGAGATGCCATCCCAAGGAGAGACTAATCAAGGTAAAGTACAACATGATTCCACTTTTGTTAATTGGAAAGAAGGAAACTATTATTCTATGAATTAATTTGTAAGTATGAGTAATCTTGACACTCTTGTGGTAGATAAAATAAGGGCTAAAAATAGAGTAATAAAAGGTAATTTTAGTCATATAAAATGAAAAAATTGGTAACTTGAGCATGGATAAAGACACCCAACCCTTAGGTCCTTCTTGCTTGCTCTCTAAGCCCTCTCAAACTTGTTTTCACTGATTCCTAGTCATCCATGGCCTTCTAAACTTAACCCAAACTAATCCAGGACACTCTCTTCATGAGTAATTCATCCCCCTAGGCCTCATATACTCAGGACAATAGCGCTAAAGTTGGGCTATAGCACTGGACCCTAGGGTGTCCCCTTTTTAGTGCTCTTATCCAATCAAAATTTGAGCCTAGATTACCATTTTTTCTCAATTCCTCTTGTTCATTATGTTGGATTAGTCTGAAATAATCTAACCCATGACTAATAGATCCATATATAAGCCCATTCAAATATCATTTGGTTGGAAAATATCATTAAATCAAACAAGAATACAAGCAAGACCACTCAAGAAATCTTCCCTATTCCTTGCATACAACCAACCTATATACTTTCAAGCCAATTCAAGTCCTTACACCAGCCCCTATTCATCTCAAGCTTACCCAGTTTTAGCATTTATTACATTTCAATTCACTATTGCATAAAACACTCTTAAAGGGAGAACTTCATATGGATTGATCCCTCCTCGGAGTATTGGTATGTAGGTAACATGCCCACACATGGGGTGTGAAGCATTTCCAATGCATCTTACACACACTAACCCCTTTTCCACATTTACCGAAGTTTTTTTTAATTACATATAATATAAAAGTACATGAGAATCAACTCTACAAAGATCTCTATTGACAGTGAGGACCTAAAAATTGGTACATAGGCTCACACTGAACAGGTAAACAAAACCTAGAAAGCTTAACTCCTTAAGACAATAACATTGTAGAAGGACTATCATGTTAGAGCCTAGGGTGTCTATTTTATCACTCTTCTCCAATCAAAAAATGAAGTTTAGAATCCTATTTGCGATATTGTCCTAATTTTGCACACAAATTTCTAGACCTTGTCTCAGTCAGAATAGTCTAGAATAAGCTAAGTTTAATTTTATCTCTCTCACGACTATTTTTAGAAAATGTATTATTGTAATTTAATTTCATAAATTAGTATCTTTAATTAGGAATATTATTTAATAATTTCTCTTACTCAGACCTATTTATTAAATAGGAATAAAACCCCATTTATTGACTTAGTTCCTTCAATAGGAGTTTTGATAGAGTTAAATAGTCAAGAAAATCTGAGTTCATACCCATTCATGCAAAAAACTTCAATAGACAACTTGCTACATATTCCCATCATTGAAGAAGTGTCTTCTACTTCTATACAGAATAATGAGCAAAATATAGTGGACAATGTGCAAGCAACATCCAATACAAATAAAAGTGGTACTAATGCACAAAGAACTAGTCAAAAACATGTGCCTATAGTTAATAACATAAGTGGAACATCATTCCAGGGAGTGGGAGTTTATACATCCCAACCTCAACTAGCTGCTTCATCAACTATGTAACCAATGTTATGCCTCAACAATAAAATGTGATGAATCCTACTCCTGTTCAACAAGGAATGAGTAGTATTACATAATATTAGGCACAATATAGTTTAAAAACATAGTATAGGTTGAATATATTTCCACCTCAATAAGGGACAACTAAAGTTCCACCTCATCAAGTAGTGGCAAATACACCTCTTAAATCGCAGACTAATGTACCAATCTAAAACCAAATGATGACTAGCCAATAACATGTAAATATTGGTCAGTGACAGATGTTAAATATTTAACATGTGGTCACTTCTTGATAAGGATTCATGTAACAAGGAGGCTCTCATGTTTTTCAAGTACCTACTAGACAATAATTGGATCAAAATGTGCCACAAGTTCAGAGACAGGGTCTTGGTTCACAAGTTCCCACTCAATAGCAAGGTTTGATTAGTCAACAACATGTCCTTTTTCAACCACAATAGGAATAGTATATTTATATCCCTCCATCCCAACCATAAAATCCTCCAAGTCAAACCTTCATAGCTAACCCAAACCAAAATATCGCATGTGCAATTTCAAGTACATCCTAATCTATGTATTCATATTCCTAGTCCATTTCCCAACCAAACCAATATACCCCAATAGATATATCCATCATACCCTAGTTAAAGTGTCCCACTTGTGACCTCCTAACCATCTACCCAAACCAATATTCTCCCTTAAACCTATGTTTCTTCTAGTTTCCTATCCCAAGAATTGTAACAGATGAAGGATGCAATTGTTGCCATTCAGGTTGGGAAATAGACTACAATTTTTAAGTTGGATGATGTGTGTTCTTATCCATTCAACATGGATTACTTGTAGATACCATTTCCTCTAGGATACTAACCATCAAAATTCAACAAATATAAAGGGAAAGGTGACCTAAGGCCCATTTAACTAAGTTCTTTGTCACATGTCAACCAGTGGCATATAACGATATACACCTTTTATTTTTGTTTCTAAGGAGGTTGGATAGACAAGCCTTAGAGTGGTTTTTAAATTTTCCCAAGAATTCATTAATAGATTTTGATGATCTTTATAATAAGTTTGTACAACACTTTTCCTATAATCTTGAACATGAGATTTAATTGGTTGACTTAACACAAGCAAAACAACAGGTTGGTGAGAGTTTTGCAAGTTATCTACAATAAAGGAAAGCCCTACAAGTTGATTCACCCATAGTTTACCAGATAAACAATTATCTACTATGTTTAATAAAAAAATTCATAGTGAGATAGCTTATCATCTAGAACTATAATGTGCACATACTTTCAAGGAGATCATCGATAAAGGATTGTTGATTGAATGAGATCTTATTAATAAAGGGATCATCAAGATTATGTCAACTAATAATAATCAAGGTACCAACCAAGGAAGTGGCCAAAACCAACATCCAATCCAAGTGCAAGCATCATAACCAACACAAGCCAATACCAAGATAGACCAAAGCAATTCAACTGCAATAGGAATGTTGTGGGTAATGGAGTAACTAAGTCACATCATGTACAAAAAATTCAAACATCATCTACACCACATTTTTAGCTTACTCCTACCCAAAAACCTCTCCAACCAATGCCACAAGCATAACAAATAAGACCTACACAATAAATACAACCTTTACCATTACAAACTCCTCCTCCAAGGAGAACTGTGCCTACGTGTCATGTCTTTAGTG
This sequence comes from Torreya grandis, assembly GCA_037957365.1. Classification (NCBI taxonomy): domain Eukaryota; kingdom Viridiplantae; phylum Streptophyta; class Pinopsida; order Cupressales; family Taxaceae; genus Torreya; species Torreya grandis. The sequence continues at coordinate 6,951,542 of JARHVA010000122.1, read as the reverse complement.
ACATAGGAGAGCCTATTGAGTCTATATTTTATAAACTTACCACTACTAATCTGATTATTTATCCTCTACAAAATCATTATCCACAAGGCATTCCTTATCCTAATTGGTACCATGAAAATTAATTATGTGTATATCATCGAGTCAATGAGCATAATCTATGAAGATGTGTGTAAATCAATCATTTAATTGAGAATATGTTTGAAAATAGGGAGATAACTTTGGGTAATGGTGCTTCCACATCCAATAAAAAACTTGGGATTTATCAAAACCCCTTTCCCCAACATAACACACAATAACATAATAATCAACAACAACAATAACAACATCGACTAATACAATAGTAAAATGAACAATATCAAAATCAAAGGCCAAACCAGTAGAATCAACAGCAAAACCCACAATGCAAAAATAATGGACAAAACCAAGGTCATAATGGTACCAACTAAAAAACCTACCATGTAGTTTCACATAACTACAATAGGGTTGTAGGTCATATTGCAGGGGGTAGCATTAATGCCATCTCCATTAATCCTATACTAAGCACTAATCAATCTAGACCACTTATAAAAAATACCACTCAACAAAATTACATTGATAATCCTTCTTTGACCTAGGACTACACATAAGGGAACCAAAAAATTGAGACTTCCACTTTTAGACCTTATACTGATAACTTGCCCTTGCCATGTGACCACATACAATTACACTGGCAACTAAGACTTGTCCTATCTGACCCCACACCATTCCCAACATTTGTTAGAAATTATGGTCCAACATCTAATCTTGTTGTTTAATCATAAATCAAAGGTCAAATATTACTATCCCATGCCCAAAACCATCTATCACTTTGCCTGTTATCCAACCAACTATTTAACCTCAGAATAAATCATTCACCATTAACCAAGATAAGTAGTTTGATATTACGGGAAAATTATAGAAGATAACAGCACAAATTTTTATTTTAAATTTACTACGAATGTCAAAAATCTAAAAGAACATTTTGAATGAGGTTTTAACTCAATCCACTATTTCCAGTGACATATCCCTTGATAAATTTCAAGCTTTGGTCGGACATCTAGCTCCGGCCCAACAAGTCACATTCAACCATAGTGATATGTCTTCCCTTGGCTCGTTCCATAATAATCCATTATACATAGAAGTTTATATAAAATGGCATAAAGTGAAATGTGTCCTTATAGATAATGGATCAGGCCTCAACATAATGTCTCTAAATCTCATCAAGCTTCTTGGGTACACAATGGTAGATCTCTAACCATAAATGATAACTATCAAAGCTTATGATAATCAAGAAAGAGAATCATAAATCACCATTAGGTTACCAATTATCATTAGGCCTTTGACCCATGATACACTTTTCCATTTGCTTGATCTTGAGTTGTCATATAATATTCTTCTAGGTAGGCCTTGGTTACATGAGATTTATGCAATCCCATCAACACTGCACCAATGTATCAAGTTCTCCCACTCAAAGATGGAAGTGAATATTATAAGAGATTTACACCCATATGAACACTAAAAACATCTTGAGGTAGAGTTTTAAAGATATAATTACCAATATGACATGAATATAAGTTCTAATCAAAATAAAGGAAAGGCAATACTTATTGATCCTCCATAGGATAATTGCATAGATCCTAATACATTAGATTCCCTTTCCCACATGCCACCTCCTAAAGCTTCCAATCATTTCACTATTTCAAATAATGGTCCAGGGGAGTATGGGATCCATGATACCTTCCATATTTCCAATCTTCCTTAGAATACAAAGACCTTTAGGTGACCTAAAAATACCCCACACATGCATTGGAAACAAAAGAACAAAGATAAGGGACCTGTCATGTTTGTACTAGCATCTGACCTAGAACTAGACCCTCTTGAAGGGGATGAATCATGGTTGTACAATGATAAGCAAGTTAATTGTTATAAAAGTGAAAAGTATTCTATTCCCAATAAGATCACAGAGCATCAAGATTATGAAGGAAGAGGCCTAAAACTGAATCAATAAGGAACCATTAAACTAATTTCCATGACTAAATATAAAAGACCCTATGGACTTAGATTTAAACCTTCTAGGGGTGACCCTACATGTCTTATTTAAATTCCATCATCGGTGGCTAGTGATGGTGATGCTAACAACAAAGTAGAGTCTAATCATAGCCTCACCTTTGATGACCTAGCTGAGACTAACCTATTTGATAACAATGCCATATGTACTCTTACCCCAATCATTTATCACAACCCATTACTATTATACTATCCCTAGCTTATAGATTGGGACCAACAAGAATCCAATTTGCCAATTGATAAGTTTTAGAATGATGAGGCATTATATGACTTTTTAGGCCTTAGAGACAACATCCCATTAGGAGATCATAAATTAGGAATCTCAATTACACTAGATCTTGAAGCCTATTTTAGAGAGCAAGTGAACACCCTTAGCCAAAAGCCAATAGATAAAACATTGAGGTCCCAAAGTGAAAACCTCTTTGAGGCACTTTTTGACCAGGGAAAAAGTAAATATAAAGGCCAGTCTAGTGGTGAAATTTTGTTTTAGTCACCATTAGATGAGGGTGTTCATTCTTCTTTGAATTTAAACCAAGATACCACTAATGATGAACTTGCCTATAAATCTAATTTCAATTTTGTGCAATAATTATTTGATCAAATTATTCAATAATTTATAACTATTTTTATCACATGGCTAGATCTCCCATTGGGGAATTTATATTTATCATGCCTAAGTGACATTGAAGAGCAAGTCCTAATAGAGGACCCTGATATAGTCTAACAATTTAAGTCTTTGCCTACTATCCTAGAAGATGGTTCAACCCTTCTAGTCAAAGATAAAATAGAGGTAAACATCAAGACTCTATCAGACCTAAAATGGATAAAAGTAGGCATGTCCCTCACTAAGGAGGAACATGAAGTCTTTACAACTCTATTGAGATAATTTATAGATATATTTGCATGGACATATTTTGACCTGCTAGGTTTGGAACTCGCCTTGGTTCTATACCACCTTATAGTTAATCCTAATGCCAATTTGATAAAACTATAGCTACGTAATATGCATCCTCACATTATTATCTTAGTAAAGAAAGAGTTGGAAAAAATCTTAGAATTAGGATGTATCTGATCCATTATCTACTCTGAATGGATATCTAATGTTGTACTTATTAGTAAAAAGCCTAAAAGAATCAAAATCTATACTAAATTTTGAAACATAAACAAATATTTTTCTAAGGATGAATTTTTATTTCCTAATGTTGACATGATCAAATCCACAACAGGTTATGAAATGCTTTCACTCGTGGATGGTTTTTTAGGATATAACATATCAGAATCGCACCAATAGACCAACATAAAACATCATTCACCACTCCATGGGGAAAATTTTATTATCAAGTAATGTCATTTGGTCTTAATAATGTTAGAGATACATATCAAATGGCCATGAATATCATATTCAATGATATGATTCATGATATTTTTGAAGACTATGTCGATGACATATTAGGAAAATCCAAGACCAGGGCCAACCATCTAGCATTCTTATATAAGATATTTGAAAGTTGTGGGAGTATAAATTTAGACTCAATGAAAATAAATGTGTGTTTTTATTAAACTTAGGAAAGTTAATTGGCTTCATTATGTCTTATATGGGCATTGAAGTCAATCCGACCAAAGTCCATGTTATAACCAAGATGCTGCCACCAGCCAATTTGAAGCAACTCCATAGTTTGTAGGGTAAGATCTAGTCAATCCAATGTTTCATATATCAATTAGTAAATAAATATCATATATTTACACATATTCTAAAGAAGGGAGTTTTATTTCAATAGGATGATCATTTCCAAATAGCTTTTCAACAACTCAAGAACTATCTAGCTAATCCACATGTTTTGTTAAATCCTATGCCAGGAAAGCCATTTTTGTTGTATCTATCAGCTAGAACAATGCCTTGGGGTAACTTTTGGATCAACATGAAAACAATGGGAAAGAACATGTATTATACTTATTAATTTTTACCTTGGTCACATATGAATAAAATTATGTGCCTATTGAAAAAACTTGTCTAGCCATGGCTTTTATAGGTCAAAAACTATGCCATTACACACTGAACAATAAGACCATGGTCATTTCGAAAGTAGATCCAATCAAGTATCTACTATCTAAAATAGTTTTACAAGGTATAATGGCCAAATGGGTCATGCTTCTTAGTGATTTTGACATAGAGTATGTCAATCAGAAGGTAATTAAAGGATAGGTCCTTATAGAACAACTTGTTAAAGCACCCCTTGCAGACACAAAACCAATCATATTTAATTTTCTCAATGAATCCATAATCACCATCATTGACACACCTATTAAGGATAAGTACTATAAGTTTTATTTTTATGGTTCATTTACTACACATGGATCAGGGGTAGGCCTCTTATTTATTACACCATAGGGGGGTCTAATCCTTAAATCATTCAGAATCAGGTTTCCTTGTACAAACAACACAAATGAGTATGAATCACTTATCACAAGAATTATATAGGTAGTTCACTAAAATTTATCTCATATCCAATTTTATAGTGATTTTCAATTAATCATCAATCAGGGCACAAACCATTTCCAAACCAAAGATGACAAGCTAGTTCCATATAAGGCTATGGTCGATACCCTAAAGCAATAAATTATAAATATCCAATTTAATAATATACTAATGACTAGTAAAAGAACTGTAGATTCCATGGATATTATCAGATTTTTAATTTGATAAACAAATAAAGATAGAGAATAGTAGTTCCTTATTGAAAATTTGTTTGCACCAGCTCATGAACCATCAACTGTTGCAATGATTTATGATATTGATGGTCCTAATTCTATATGGTACTTAGACATTTACAACTACATTCATGACCAATTTATACCACCTAACCTATCTTAAAAATATCCCAAAGCCTTTATTCATAATTTTAGTCATTATACTCTACTTGGATCCACCTTTTACCGTCATAGTTTTGATAGAACTCTACTTCGTTGTTTAACTTCAGCAGAGTCTACACTAAAATTAAGAGAAGTTCACAAAGGAGTATGTGGATCTCATTATAATAGGGCAATCCTATCTAAAAATATGTTACATACTAGTTATTATTGGCCCATGATGGACACAAATTTAGCTATATATGTAAAAAATTGTGACAAGTGTCAATGACATGCTAATCTAGTTCATGCCCTAGCCCAAACTTTAAAATTTATGTTGACAACATGGCCATTTACTACATAGGAACTCGACCTCATTAGGAAGATCAACCCCACTTCATTTAATGGCCTTAAACATATCCTTACCACCACTGAGTATTTCACTAAGTGGGTTGAAGCTATACCCCTCACTTACGTGACTAGAAAACAAATTTCCAAGTTCATCTTCAACCATCTCATTTTCCACTACGATATCCCCTATGACATTATATTTGATAATGGAGGATCATTCAAGAACAAGGATGTTGACAAGTTATGTACTAAATATAACATCACACAACATTTTTCTACATCATATTACCCTAAAGGTAATGGCCAAGCAAGCATCAAACAAAACCATTGTCAATATTCTCAAAAAGATTGTCAATGATGCCAACCATGATTGACACCTTTAGATTTTCCCATCCCTTTGGGCATATCATACCAATCACAATACCCCTATAATAGCCACTCCATATTCACTTGTTTATAGTACATAATCCATCCTTCCCATTGAGGTTGAGTTGCCTTCATTACACATATCTTTAAAGCATGTCCTAGATGATCACAACTATCGAGTAGCTCGCTTGTAAGAGCTAGACCTACTTGATGAAAAATGCATAAATATGCTCAATAATCTTCAGGCATATCAAAACTAACTCAAAGGCCACTAAAATCAATGTGTCAAGTATACAACATTTGAACTTGGTGATCTTGTTCTTAAAGAAAACCAAAAGAGTACCATGGATGAGAGGAAGCATAAAGGTAAATTCAAACCAAAATAGATAGGACCTTTCATCATTACTAAAAATTATGGATCAAGTGTATACAAGCTCACCACACCAGATGGAGATGAACTTCTTGAGTTGATGTATATTATTCACCTTAAGTGTTATTATTCTTGAGTGCTAGGGTGTATTGTCTATAAGGACTATTTCAAGTTGTGCCATTTTTTCCCTATTCTTCTTTGTATGAATTTCATGCTTATCATTCCTTTTATCCAATTCCATCTTCTTTACCATCCCATTTTATCAACCAAACATGTTCTAAATCCTATCCACCCAGCCTGTTTGACCTTAGTTTTTGCCATTTATTTCACATTTTTAGCACCAAGTAATTAGACTAGTTTCATCAATTATTTCAAGTACTTTAGACATAGATCATATTTTTGAGTAGTATGATAGAATTTTTGGTAGTTACATCATTTTTTATTCATTTATTATCACCAGTTTTGTTACTACTTATAATTGCCTTTGGGAAAATTAGTACCATTAATTCATGCCATTGTGTCCTAGTTATAACCACCTATGGTCAAACTATGGGAAACATTTATTTATTGAGCCTTGACATACCAACTTGCCACTTCCTATGCCATTCTATGCCTATTTTGTTTGAATTGACTACTACACTAGTTGAATTCCTCCATTATAGGGTAGAATTATAATGACTTGAGGTCCTACTCTAGGACTATGTAGGCAATGCATGATACATATCATGCTCTCACCATTTTGTGAGAAACCTAAGTTTGAACGCTCTTACTATTTTGTGAGCTTGAACCATTTTGTATCTCATCACTCTTAATCGAGATGAGATACTTCAAAAATTCTAAAAACATTTGTAAAATAATTAGAAAAAACTAAAAACATTGACCATTTCTTTGTCTTAAGGATTTTGGGAACCCTTAATAAGTTGAAATCAAACTACTTATCACTTAGTTTCCACATCCTTTTTAGCCTTTTCTCTCATGCACTTGCCATTTTTCAAGACCATTCCTATTCTTCCATCACATACATTCTATTTTTTTCATTAGTTATCACATTCTTTCCATTCCTTAAGAAAACTACATTTGGTCTAAAGTTTTTTATTGGATATTACATCCATGGAACTATGCAGGTAGTGTCCACTTGCATAGTGCATATGGAGATAGCTTAGCCACCCACTTCCTTTTTCTTCTATTCCCCTATTTTATTCATTTGTTAAGTTGTCACCTATTTTCTAGGGGAATTGTTCATATGGTTTCTATTGCATTATTTTTTTATTTGTCTCTACTTATTTTATTTATTTGTTTACCTATTTATTTGCTTTTAGCACTGTTTCCTTGATTTTGTTTATGTGTGTTCATTGGGTGATTCCTTTCCCACACTTATACTTAAAACCATCCATATTCATATATTTACATTTTCATCATGGTTTCTATCATTACTGCATTATTTTCTATATGCATATTGGATTTTGGGAGTTAATCCTTACGTATATTTTAGCTAAGTCCTCATGATGTTATACCATGATGCCTATCAACACGTACTACAATAAAACTTAGCTTTAAGAAGTTTATTTAGAATTAGTGGCATAAACATATCTTTAACATTGACATCCTGATTCAATCCCAGTCACATCCCAAATAGATTAATTAACCATGAAACAATTTTAACATTTATTAGTTCAGACAAGCATCTCTCTACTTGTAGGTTATTATAATTCATCATTACCCTCTATGTTAAGTTATCATCATCCTCAACCAATTTTGTCATGTTTTACAGAATTGGGGTCTAATGATTATAACTACCTATGGCCAAATCATTACACACTATCCCATCTACATTTCTCAATGATTATAACTTCCTTTGGGTAAATCATTGTATTGTCACCACTTTAATGTTTTTTTCCATATAGGGGCATGTTGTTATCTTGTTTGTCTATCCTAACTAGGGTAGCTCCATCTTCTCAATTATTATAACCACCTTTGATAAAATCATTGTGTTATCATACCATATTGCTACTACCAAGGTACAATTTTTATAACCACCTTTGGGAAAACCATTGTACACCATCCCACTTTCATTCTCAGTGATTTTGACTACTTTTTCAAAATCATTGTGTTTTTAACCCATCATCTTTCCTTTCTTTGGTCCCCTCATTTTTCTTCTTATCAAGGGATTATTTGTTGACCTACTTGTGCCAACCATTCCCTTGAGGGGGAATCATACAATTAGTTTATCATTATTATAGTTATATGAATATAAGACCTTTTCATTCTTTAAGAAGACGTTACTATGCTTATAGCTTGCAATGCCTTCCCAAATAAGGGCAAACTTTAGACACCTAAATTTGGCCACCAATGACCTCCAACCATGATTTTGACCAATTTCCACCTAAAGTGCACAATTTGGCCTAAAAACACTAAAATACATTAAAAGCTTTGAACCTAACATATTCAAGTGCCAATTTTGGCTAGAGTATCATTAAATGGGGTAATGCAATTTATTTGCTAACTAACTTTGATTAGATCATTTTGAGTCAAAATGTCAATTTTGCAATTAGGTGCTCTAGATTGATCTTTCCTATCAAATCTCTTACATAATACACGTGATTTTTTTATTTTCTATTAGTAACATCTTAAATAAAATAATGGTTCCAATGCATTTTACATTGACATTGACTTCTAATTCTAATCCAGTCAAATTTTGGACCAATAACAAGGCATTCTGATCAATTTGAGTAATTTGTACACAAAGTACTTAATCATGCTTAAGAGCTAGTTAAACCAAGTTAGAGCCTAATAAATAATTCCATGGAAACTTGTTGAATACTTGTTTTTAGAAATGAATATTGAATATCTGCACATCAGCTGACCTCATTTCATGGGAAAGACATCCCTAAGCCATAAATGCTACAAATATTAGTATTTATGCCTCTCATGCCTCATCAAAGTGCTCCATTCCTCTTAATTTATCCTTTATCCCAATTATTGATGAGCTTAATTATTATGTGAATTAGGAATTTGACTAAGAATAGGAGATCAGTATTATGTTATTGACAAAATGAACAAAGCAAATTGACAAAAAACACACTAAACCAACACCTTCATGCCTAGTTATTAGGGTGAGATTAATAACAAAAATAAATGACAAACACAACTAAAAAGTAAGGAAATACAAGAATCCTTCACCTTCATTGAATACAAGGTCAACAATCATAAAATCATCCAATCCTATTAAATTACAACTAGAATCTAAATCAAGAGTGGAAATATTCCACTAAAACATTATGCCACATGCATAATCCTAAGATAATTCATCATATAATGTCATATAATAATGGTGTTAATCTATACTATTATGGTTACTCCACTACATCATCAACCATTTAGGGATTAGTGTAGTGTCCCATACCAACCATGTTGAACAATAGAGAAGCCATATCAAGCAACACATGTAACATAAAATATTATAGTATGTTCTCTAACACACACATGAGTTTAAGCTATGGTCCAATGATAACAATCCCACCATCCAAAATCATCCATATGAGGGTATCACCCAACTTTCATCACTCTATCTAAGAGTCAAGTGAGTACTTAGGATTTTAAACACTGCATGATCAGGACTTAATAATACTCTATCTGAGCATAAAAGTAGCATACATTCTAGTAATTCTTCTAAAAAATATATAAATATTCATCCCAAAATATATCTAATAGGTATAATAATAAAAATAAATTAACTAAAACATGGTTTCACCTACAAGCCAACACATGCATACATCTTAACAAGTACAACCTTTTCAATTTACATCAATATCCAAATTTATAGGACTAGTTAGTGCTTCACAAGGGGGTAAAATAATTAAATTCAAAAGGGTTGCTTTTATCATAACATATAAGAGGTGTCTAAAGGAACACTGAATCTATAAATTGACCATTATGCACTAAGATTCCATGTCCAACTCATGGCACATGTGGTACACACTCTAAACAAATCAAGTGGTTACTTATATAAAGTGGAAAAGTGGGTTTTCAACTTATGAGATACTTCAATTCCTAACCCATACCCAATCAAAATAATTATGGATTTAGTTCTTCTCTACCTTCAACCTCATACTTGCACCAATACTCAATTTTAGAGTAGTGAATGTAGGATTTCACAACACAATACAACATTATACCTTGGTACATTCAATCAAATAGAAGTTGTTTTCACATGAAAAAATGAATCACATGAGTGGTGTACAACCATATTATCACATACCAAGTATGTTAAATACACAAATCACATTTATTCCAAGACATGTACACAAAATATTCATGCAATAATTTTAAAACATAGCTTAAAATAAGGTTCACATGTTTGTTTCTAGGAGTGGGAGAATCCCTTACACAAGTAACTTTCCCATTATTCACACATTCAATAGTCAACAATATACAACCATGTATGTAAAATGATCATACAACAATGTGCATATAAAGAAGATAAGTGAATACCCACAAGGTTATTAAGGTTATTACATAAACACAGGTGATAATAATTTACATGATTTGACATAATAAAAAAATGTAAAAGTTTACAAAACACATAATAGTTTTACACACAAGGATGAATTACATGAAGAGATCACACATACATGACTCAAGGGCTCTAAAAATTATGTAAATGTGCTTTAACATCAAAATAATCAATACACATGATGATGAAGCACAAGGGTCCATGAATCCCATCGAGTCACATGATGTCTAGATGTCATATAAATGACACCAAATATCCATCATATAATACACATAATCAGTCCTATGGATCTCATATTAGAATCATCTTCTATCAAGGAAGGTTGTGTTCCAACAAAGCCCATAAAATCTATCTTCTTGAATTTTGGAAATTCACAAATAGTGTTTGTACATCATGGATAAATGGCTCATTATGTACAATAATAATAAGAGATCCCCAAAAATCTCTAACTTACCCAATCAAGTTAGCCACACTCCTCTACTAGATCCTCTAGGCTCAATCCACACCCTTGGACCTCGATAGATATTATACCTTGGCATCATTGGATAGCTCACCCATGTAAGATATCAGTGGCCACTAAGGCATTATCTCATGATTCTAACAACAAGATTATATCACCTATTATTTTAGTTGACTTAATCTAACAAGTCATAGATTAAATAGTAATGTTTGCTTTTATGCAACATTATTTTTGGGAAAGGGTGGACTTAGCCAAGGCACAAGGTGAATACTAAAACACTACCATGGAAATTATAATTTACCACAATCAATAATTTCAGTTTAACTCACAATAAACATCCTCATGGATCTAGGGCATATCCATATCATAATAGACATCCCATGAGTATAGAAATTTAGTCAAGTTTTCAAATAAACATCTTCATGGTCAACATGACAACCTCATGAAAATAAACCTATCCATGATCAAATAACCATCATTGATGTAGACACATTTACGATCAAAATAATATCATAAATTCAAAATAGGAAAGAGACATCCCCGCACACTTTTTTATTTTCAGCCCTTTAGAGTTATGAAGCCACATGCCCCTCTATCTAATTCAAAGGAGACCAAATACATAAATAAGATCAATCTCTTAATACAACTAAATATTCTCCCACATAATTAGAGATCCCAAGTCTCACTTATTCACCCAAATAATCAGACATCCTTACCTTACATAGCTCTCCAGGTTTAGCTCAACCCTTAGTCCTCTTGAGGTTAGGATGTTCTAAGCATCTACTAATGACTCACCCATACAAGTCAACAATATATATCAAACATAATTTCCTTAATTCTAAGGCAAATAAATAATAACTAGTCTTCTATTGACTTGCCCATATAATTCAATAGTTGATTAGTGATGTTTTCCCTAGTGTAACTAATGAGGGAAGGGTTGACCCAACCAAAGATACAGGTAAGCATCACAAGATTACATATTTAAATTTAACGATTTTTTCATACACACACACATATATATACATTCCATAATATAATAACTTTATAGCACTTCATGCTTACATAAACAAAGCTCTAATTAAAGTACTATTTGACTCATTCAAGGTACTAAGTGACTTTATAAGGGTCATAACATAGCCTCCTCAATCAAATAAGACATTTATAAGTCTATAAAAAGTATATATATCTATAATTGGTTTAGTATGCACATAATAATCTAAGGTTTCACTTTAGTTTTAAACAGATAATAGAGATATTTAGGTGGAATTCAACCATCATAGGGCATACACACTAGCAAAATAGGCATCCATAAGGATAGGTATATCTACACTAGGTGTAATTACAGCCACCCAAAGTATATTACACAATCATAATCTATTTTAATGGTATGCATAACCACATAAAATCTTAACAAGCCTTTCAAACACATGTCAAAAATCAATGCAATGTGTCTAAACTTGTCCAAAATCTCTAAATCATAGATTCTGATACCAGATGAAACAACCTAATTTTTTTTTTGAAATTATCTCTCAGAGTACACCATAGAAAAATAATAGGTTCCACTACATAAATTAATGAAGTGCAATCCATCTCAATAAACTCTATGGGAAGAACTAGTAACCCATAACTAGCATCCCAAACACCCCAAATGGATAATGTTATAAATACATAGAATGGAATTAAGTGCATCTAAGAATATTTAGTTAGTTTTATGATTTATAAACAAATAATATATGTTAAAATCACAATACTTAAGCGTGGCATTCCAAATAACCAAACACAAGGGTCCATCTCACTAACTTTCTTTGCAAGTATTATCACTTCATGAGATCAGTAAGTGGAGATCACTAGTCAATTTTTAAAGCCAACATAATGCAAAATAAAGGATATAAAACCTTTTGGGAGAAACCCAAGTGAATAATAATCATTTTCCTACCCCCATTTATAACAATACTATGATCTAAGGTCCTTTTAGGAAAAATACACCCTTGTTCCTTATTTGACAAAGGCCACACACATAGGGTATAACTCCATGAAGAAATAATTGTTCTTATTTAAATTAGATGAGATAAAATATATTGAGCTCAAGGTGGGTGACATCACACATGTGAGCCCCCTATTTAAATATCATGCAAGTGGAATTAATAAACCAATTACCCCTCATGACATATGGACCCCATCCCATAAGCTAGCCATAGGGATCTACACTTAAATGTTTCTTACTTATCCATTAGTTAAAATATCCTATTATTTTAAAAACATAAGTGTTCATGTCATCTAATTATCATGTGCATGAGCATGTAATAGTTCATTAATAAAATTATCTCAGACATTAGCTTATTTGTTTGTTAAGGAAGATAATGTTTTATTAACTCATTACCAAGGTGAACTATTTAGTCATATAACCAAGTTTAATCATTAAGGTTTCCATAGTTTAATTAAATATTTATCCCAACTCTAAGATAATTTATTTCTTTAGTTGAACACATATAGGTATATCAAGAATTCAATTATAAGGATAAGCTTTAAATTTAATCACACACATATCTACTATAGCCAAAGACTATGGTTTCTCATATAAGGATTAATGGAAACATATCCAACTTTGATTAATCAAGATTTATATTATAAACATCTAAATTACTATACTTTTGGAAAACATGTCATATATCTAAGTCACTATAACACCAATGATGGTATAATCCATAATCCATAATGCAAATCGACATACAAAAATCATTAATCTAGCTTACTTTGTTTCCTAAGAAATAGAAGTAAACTCACCTAAATGATATTAAAACCTATAAACATTCATTGTTATGTTGTAGTGGTGAAAACGTATTACTTTGAATCACCAATGGGCTACTTACATAATCTATTTGCGACAACTTAATTTCAGCCAAGATCATAACCACGTTAAGACCATGTGTTTAGTAACAATGATAAAATTAAGGGATATATTATATCATTACTCTATTGACATAAACAAATGGTAATTATATATACTAGATAGACATTCTAAGCTATGAGAATGTCACCACTAAAATTCATCTTAAAATCCAAGTGAAAATATACATAATTCCACCAAATAGATTTATAACTTCTAATTGATTCTAGCATACCATAAGACAACACCATCTTAGTCCATGTGATTCAAGGTTAAGGACATTATAATTTTAGTTATTCCAATAATAACATGTTTATATTTTTTACATGTTTAAAATCATCAAGTATATCACTTACTCATGTACATACAATAATATATAAGGATTAAAGATCACATAATGCATGATAAATACACTACTACTGATATGGTAATAGATCCCACTATAAATGCACACCAAAAGAATAAATATTTTTGGTTAAATATGCAATAACCAATCAAATATCATCAATAATACCTCTAATGTCATCATCATCATCATCATATCCACTAACATTATTTTTCCAATATATCAATGTTACAAAACTACATAAGGTAATGAGATGAATTGTAACATATAATCCATTACTCCAACATCATATGCCAATAGGTATGGGTGAGAGACAAGCTACCTTAAAAATATAGTTTCATCAACGGTGAAGGATAAATATTGTAAAGAAGACACCCCTCAAAATAAGTCCTATGAGCCTGATAATCATTGGCCCTTACCACCCTAACAATCAGCTTGGTGGAGGGTTTTGTAAACTAGGTACTTGAGTGAGGTAATATATATACACATAATACTAAGCCACCAATAAATACTTATAAAAACTATCAACAAGGATAATGGAACAACATAATCAACACATAACCATAACACTAAGCCAAGCCAGTTTGCTTGAGTAATGCCCAAGCCATAAATTGGATCTTTATAGAGGATGATTTATACTATAAATCAAGGTCTAATTTATATATATATATATATATATATATATATATATATATATATATATATATATATATTCAATTAATAAGACAAGGGGGGTCTAGTCAATGCCCAATGCTTAGCCCCAGAGGGTTATCCCAGTGTAAAATATTTAAACTCAATGGAACCAAATCCCAACAACCACATAAACTCAATTGAGTTAAAAATAAGAAGGCATAACATTAAATTAACAAAATTTATATTGGCTTGACTTTAACATAGCATGGTATGATCAAAATTAATTCCTTAACCTAATAAGCTAGTCTAGTTGTCTATGTCATAATGAATTCAATCATAATTCAGATTCATAGGAATTTGTCACTAATTACTACACATCCCTTTTTGGGAAAAATCATGCCACTCAATACCATTGCATGGCCAGCCCCATAATAATCCCAGGTAGAAATAATAAAGTTTAGAGGCCCAATTTCTACATCAAGTCAGATCTATTGATAATTTAGAATCCAATCAATCTTATACATTAAGAGATTGAATAAATATATCCAAAAATAGTTTTCTGCTTATGTAATTGGTTAAAACCCCAATAAGTTATTCAAAATCAAATGAATAATAATATTAACAACTGATTGATATCTATCTTAACAATTTAAAATACCCCAACTCAATTTTACTTTAGTTATGGAAGGTCATGATATCAAATAAATACTCTACCTCAAATACATAATATGAAATCCAAATTGATCTAGCATTTTACTTATAGTTGAACTTCTAAGAGTGCAAGCCATAAAAATAGGGTACAACACCCAAGTAGGATAATATAGTTTAATTAATAATTAAAAGGACCCAATGATATGAATCAACCCATCTAAATCATAGGGGTTATGTGATTTGAAACTATCATTAAATGATAATGGAAAAATACACCACTTAGTTGGTTCTATAGAGAGGATTATAAAGCAAGTTAGTAAAACATTAGTCCATAAATAATGAAAAATGCATAAATAACTAACTAACTAAGCCTATATGTTCTTATGTGAATTATAAAGGATAGAAAGAAATAAAATGAAAGAAAGAAACATCATCTTACCTTCCCAAATGGATTCACCATACCCATGTCACCCAAAGCATGTTTTCCCTTGATCAAACATCCTTGTCTTTGTCAACAAAGGTGGAAAAATCCTCCAATGTCTCAAGAACACTCCATAAAACTTAGGATCATGATTCTAAATCACTAAATTATCCTATCAATGAAGCTTGCAAACAAAATCAATGATCAAATACAAAGGATTGTGGAAACAATTTAACATTATAATGTTTCAATATTCAAGCTTAAAATTCTTGTCTATGGCTTCTCTATTTATAGAATTTTGAGATTGGTCATGATCAACCTGAACCATCCATCTTGAGATGAAGATGTGTGGTTGAGGATTAATTTAATATTTGGAAATAAATCCATAATTATCTTCATCATAACCTTGGAAAAAGGGGCATTGAAGAGGCATGGGAGGAATTAACTAGCACAGGTGATCCATAATCCTTATATTTGTGGTATTTATGACCTAGGGATGTCTTCCCAAGAAATGATATCACCTGATGATGCAGTTAATAGAAATCAATTTCCAAAAGGAAATATTTAACAACTCTCATGGAAAATCCACTTAAGTTCTTCATTTGGATTAATTAGCCTTAAACAAAGTTAATCAACATTTGTGCAATTATTTGGAAATTAGCCCTCAATTAATCAAAATGGTCAGAAAGTCACATTACTAAGTTTTAATTTAAATTAGGAAGAATTATAAGGTGACATTAGATGCACCAGAATCATATTTCCATTTAGGATGTTTCCAATACAAAATAATAAAGGTATGTGGTGTATACTAATGAATTTAAGATAAAATAGTGTTCTAGAGCACAAAAGGTAAAAATTAGCATTTTGAATCAAAACGAATTGATCAAAGTTATCTAACCCATAAAATGCATTTCCCTATTTATGGATACTTTGACCTAAACTAGCACTTCTAAGTGACAAGTTCAAACCATTTAGGGTATTTTATGGATTTCGACCAAATATGTGTATTTGAGTACAATTCGAGTAAGATTGACAGTTTAAACACAAATGGTGTTAGGAATTGGATGTCTATAGGTTCTATGTCATTGAAAAATTCAAATAAACACCCATATTCAACTATAAGACATAGTGACAAGCTTAGTAGGTGAGGTCATGACATACTCAAATTATAAAAAATACACAACCCTTTAATAATTAGGCATTCACCATGGGGAAAATTTGACCACCACAAATTTTTTGAAAAATAAATAATATAATCATTATTCCTTTGGAAAGATTATAAGTAAGGGAGGAATATTGATTAATTTTTATTTCACAAATAATTTCCATCCATTAAGAAGATAATCAACTTCTATCAAGATTGAATTACCAATTTGGGTAGGAAAGAATAATTTAAAACATGCCAAGATTTTCTTCCTTCCTCTCAGCAATGAATCCATCTTTACTCCTCTCCTACACCTTTTTTCCCACTCTACCCCCTACACATACCCCTATGTATTTATTATTCTCTCCCTTGCCACATTTATTTCTTATCTTTGCCTCCCTTTTCCTTCCCCTACATATTCTTTCTTGTTCACGTTCTTCCTTTTGTATTTTTTTTCCTTCTACTATGCTTCCCCCTTCCACACACCCTATACTACTTCATGTCCCTTCCCCAATCCATTTTATAAAATCAAAATGAAACCCTCCTTTTCTAGTTCTCACATCTCCCCCAAGCCCAAGAATGATAAAAATAATATATTATAAAATAATGTTTTTCTCTGCCATACCTACCACCCCTTGTCATATTTCTTCCCTTTTTTTAAAGCTACCAACCTTTTCTTGGCATCAGATCCCTCAATCTCCATTTTCCAAAACTAAAGGTCATAAAATGAAAAACCTCCCTAATCCTTTGTCAACACCCAACCCAATGGATTCTTTCACATGCCAAAGGAAATAATATAAAAAAAACTAAAACTAGTCCTCCCCAGGCATCTTTCAAAATAGGGCTGAGAGGAAAGTAAATATTAAAAAAAAACATATATGTTTCCCATGGGTGTGAAGCTTCTTACATAAGCCACAAAAAAAAGTACTAATAAAGTAATAACTGTCTTTTAAAAAAAAAATAAGTCCATAAAATAAAACAATAAAATCTTTAAACCAGTTCATGAATAATAAAAATATGGAATCTTTTTAAACAATGATAAAAATCATTAAATAAATAAATATAAGTTAATAAAATCCATAATCTGATTATGAATAATAATAAAAATAAAATCTTTAAATCAATATTAATAAAATAAATAATAAATTCATTAAAATATAATAACAATAAAATCCTTTTAAGCAATAATAAAAAATCATGAAATAATATTGATATTAAAGTATTTGGAATGATAATAAATAATAATAATAATTGACAAAATTATAAAATTGGTTATTAATTAAAATGTATAATAAAATTTCTAAGTTGATTAAAATTCATAAATTGGTCAATAGGAGTTATTAGCAAAAATCGTTAAGTCGATCAAGGCTCAAGGTAAATGAATTTGTAAAGAAGGGGTGTTCCATAATTATATTATGAATCAAGAGACTCAATATGTTCTAGACATATCCAAATCCAACTAGGATAAAAGACAATCCACAACATCTGTAACATCATTGGGGAAAATATCAACATATGAAACCATGCATGTAAAATAGGGAAGGGAAAGTAATGATGCCAACTTGATACTTTAAGTAAGGGACTATAACATCATGCACACACACGATATACAATAAAACCAATAAAATAAAAAACAATAACACAAAATAATATAAATGATGGTGGTTCAATATCACATAATATATGTCAAAGTGACATTCTGATTTCTCAATCACCTACAATATACCCGAGATGTCCAAATCCACTGCCAAGCCTAGCTCATATTCTGGTTCCTGCATCCACCAATAAGACATTAGTAGTACCTAAATGATGTCAATATGAATATAAACTATAATGAATTTAAATGAATCATTAATCATGAATAATAAATTAGTATAAACATCTATAGCTAAAAAAGGAACTAGAGTCAGACCTGATAACCATGAGCTCAAACATGCCCTGGGAAGCATAATCAACATCTACAAAAATGATCAATATCAATTCATATTAGTGATACATTATAAATCAATATCATACAATAACATAAATAAGTTAAAGAAGCATATACATAAAATAGGATCAAATGAATCTAGTGTAAGCAATATGCATATCAGGATATAATGAATCTAATGCAAGCATCAACTGTGACATAGCATATCACCTCAGCTCTCTAATGTACTTGCATCACAACCATATAAAAATGAAACCAACATCAATCATCACCAGTCCAAGTGCTATAAGAAATATGCTAAATTAAGCCATAATCTAGTGTTTATAAGGGCCACAAGGTTAGTTTGTGACATCTTCCCCTCCTTAAAGAGGATCCATCATAGCAACCATCAACAGTCAAGCATAAGTTCTCAAAAATGTCCAACCAAATCAATTAAAATTTATTCATACTATCTCCACCCTATGAAGGGTGGGTGATACCTCAACCTAACTTGTTGGTATTCCTATATGTTATCATCAGGACAACCAAATTATCTAATACATTAGTCCAATTAATAGACTCATTCCTATTTTCACATATCTTTCATGACACTAAAAGGGGAAAATATTAATTAAATAACACTATCACAATAGAAAATTTCCACTAAATCTCTCAACTTGGTTGGAAATTTTCCACTTTCATGACTTAAAAAGCCATCAAAAACATTAAAATCTACTAAAAATATATATAATAGGTTCACCAAACCTAAAATGCCTAAATTAATCAGCAAAAATTCCAAGGTAATAGTTGTTAATTTCAATGTAGCATCATTATTATAACCATCCCAACCATCTATGAAGGCAATCATAAAGCATTATGATCATATAGTGTCCCAAAACATAGTATCTAACACTTACCTTAATAAGCTTCCTAGAAAGGGTACTAATAACACTCCCAAGTAAGAAAATATAACTAAGGAACCACAAGACAAAAGTGATGTCTAAACCAGATTAACAATCTGAATATAAAACTTTACTAGGGTCATAACCACTTGTGTCAACACACACATACCTTTAATATGAGGTCAACAATCATAAAATTATCCAATCCTATTAGATTGTAACTAGAATCTAAATCAAGAGTGTAAATCTTCCACTAAAACATTATGCCACATGCATAATATTAAGATCATTTGTCATATCACAATGGTCGTAATCTAAGTTGTTATGGTTACTCCACTACATCATCAATAATTCAAGGATTAATGCAACATCCCACACCAGCCATGATGAATAATAGAGAAGCCATACTAGGCAACACATATAACCTGAAGGATTACAACATGTTCTCTAACACACATGTGAGCTTGCATGATGGTCTAAAGATACCAAACCCACCATCAAAATTCATCCATCTGAGGGCATCATCTAACTTTTATCACTTTATCCAAGATTCAAGTGGGTACCTAGGATTTTAAACACTGTCTGATCAAGACTTAGTGCTACTCTATCTGAGCATAAAATAAGCATACATTCTAGTAATGTTTTTAAAAAAATAAAAATATTCATCCCAAAATATTTATAATAGGTATAACAATAATAATACCTTAACCAAAGCATGGCTGCACCTACAAGCTAACACATGTGTGCATCTCAACATGTACCACATTTTTGATTTGAATAAATGTCCAATTCTATAGGACTAGTTAGTGGTTCATAAGGGGATAAAATAATAAAATTTAGAAGGGTTAATTTTAGCACAAATTACAAGAGGTGGATAAAGGAATGTTAAATCCATAAAGTGACCATTATGCACTAAAAAATTCATGACCAATTAGTCGCACATGTGGTGCATACTTTGAAAAAATTAGGTGGTTACTTCTGCAAAGGGAGAAAGTGGGTTTTTAGCTTATAAGAGGCTCCACTTCATGGCCTATAATTATTTTAAATCATTATGGATGTAGTGATTCTCTACCCTCAACCCCACACTTGCACCAATATTCAATGCTAGAGTAGTGAATACAAGATTTCGTAACACAATACAATATTATACATTGTCATATTCAATCAAATAAAATTTGGTTTCACATGGAAAAATGCATCACATGAGTGGTGTATGACCTTATTACCACATACAAAGTATGCTAACAACATAAATCACATTTATTCCAAGACATGTATACAAAATATTCATGCAATAATTTTAAAACTTAGATTAAAATAAGGTTCACATGGTTTCTTCTATGAGTGGGATAATCCATTACAGAAATAACTTTGCCATTAATCACACATTCAATAGTTAACAAAATACAACCATGTATGCAAAATTTTCATACACTAATGTGGATATCAAGAAGATAAGTGAAAACCCACAAGGTTATTACATACACATAGGTGTAAAATATACTAGTTTACATGATTTGACATAATCAATGAATTGTAAAAGTTCACACAACACATAACATTTTTACACATAGGGAGGAATTACATGAAATAGAACATGTATACATGACTCAGGTGTTCTAAAAATTATGCCAAGGTAATTTAACATCACAATAATCAATACACATGATGGTGAAGCATGAGGTTATATGGGTCCCATTGGGTCACCTGATGTCTAGATGTCATCCAAATGACGCCAAATATCCATTATATAATACACATAATCAGTCTTAGGGATCTCATATTAGAATCACCTTGTCTCAAGTAAGGTTGTGTTCCAACAAAGCCCATAAAATCTATCTCCATGAGTTTTGTAAATTCACCAATAGTGTCTATATGTCATGGATAGAAGGCTCATGCTAACTAATAAAAATAAGAGATTCCCAAAACTCTCTAACTTGCCCAGGCAAGTTAGTCACACTCACCCGCTAGACACTCTAGGATCAAGTCATACCCTTGGACCTCCCAAGATATTATACCTAGACATGATTAGATAACTCACCCATGCATGATATCAATGGCCAATAAGGCATTATCTCATGATTCTAACAACAAGCTTAAATTACCTATTCTTCTAGTTGACTTAATCCAACAAGTCATAGGTTAAATAGTAATGCTCATTTTGATACAACATCACTTTTGGGAAAAGGAGGATTAGCCAAGGAATTGGGTGAATTCTTAAACACTACTATGGAAATTATAATTTTCCATAATCAACTAGTTCAATTGAAATCACAATAAACATCCTCATGGATGTAGTGCTTATCTATATCATAATAGACATCCCATGAGCTTTGAAACATAGCCAAGTTTTCAAGTAAACATCCTCATGGATTCATAAATTATCCAAAATCAAATAAACATCCCCATGAACATAACACATCCATGGTCAACATGAAAACCTCATGAAAATCAACCTATCCATGATTAAATAACCATTACCAATGTAGACACATCTATGATAAAAAAACATCATAAATGCAAAATAGGAAATAGACATCTTATCACACTTATTTATTTTCATCCCTTTGGAGTTATGAAGATATATGCCCCTCTATCTAACTAAAAAGAGACCAAATACATTAATAATGTCAATTTATTAATACATCTCAAGATGTTCCCACATAAGCAGAGATCCCAAGTCTCACTTATTTACCCAAGTAATCAAACATCCTTACCCTATGCAACTCTCTAGGTTTGAGTTTAACCCTTGGTCTTTCTCAGGTCAAGATGTTATAATCATCTACTGGTGACTCACCCATACAAGTCAATAATAAATACTAAACATCATTTCCTCAATTCTAAGTTAAAGTGATGATCACTAATCTTTTATTAACTTGCCCATATAAGTCAACAGTCGACTAGTGATGCTTGCCCCAGTGCAACCAATGAGGGAAGAATTGACCCAACCAAATATAAGGATAAGCATCACAATATTAAATATATAATTTTACCAATTTTTACACACACACACACACACATTGAATAATATAAGAACTTTATAGTAATTCAAGCTTGCATAAGTAGAGCACTAATTAAAGTACTATTTGATTAATCCAAGAGACTAAGTGACTTTATAAGGGTCACATCATAGCCTCCTCAATTAAATAATACATCTATAAATATATACAAGATATATATCCATGGTTTAGTATGCAAACTATCATCTTAGGTTTCAATTCAGTCTTAGAAAGGTAATAAAGACATAGAGGTGGCATTCATCCATCATAGGGCATAAGCATACCCACTAGTAAAATAGGCCTCTATAAGGATAGGTATATCTACACTAGGTGTAATTATATCCACCCAAATTATATTACAAAACCATAATCCCATGCAAGGGTATGCACAACCACACAAAATCTCAACCATGTTTTCAAACACATGCTAAAAATCAATGCAATATGTCCAAACTCATCCAAAACCTCTAAAGAACAAGCTTTGATACTAGATAAAACAACCTCATTTTTTTTAATTTTGAAATTATCTCTCAGGGTACCATAGAATAATAATAAGTTCCAATGCATAAATTAATATATTAAAAATAGAGAATAAAGGCTCCACCTCCCTTGGGAAACAATGCTAAGGGGGATGACATATACCCTCAGTTAGTTCACCAATACAACTATTTTGTGTTCCCTTGTTCTAGATTTGAGCATATGATTGTCATGTTTCAAATCTTAGTACTAGACTCTAACCTCCTAGTAGACCTATCTTCCATTGTGTTTATTTCATATAAATATCTCTATGTAATTCCATCTCATACTATATTTCTTACATTCACACTATTCATGTCCATGTTCATATCCCAACATTGGTGAAAGAAGTGGAAGGAGAAATGAATGCATGGTAGAACTTCCATCTAGTCTTCAACCTATTTTTGGTCTAAATTTCATTTGGTTCTCCTCTTATTTCTTATCATGTTTTAAGAGTGAAACATATTTAATGTGATGAAATGTAATGTACCTAGAGGGGTATAATATTATAATGAATAATCCCACATTCATTACAATGTGGAGTGGGGTAGGTAATAAATAGTATAAATATAGGGGTATATGATGTTATAAGGCATCAAAGAGTTATTTTAATTGACTCTGGCTCAAAGGAGGTATCCAAATCTAACTATCCCATGATTTGGAGTTACTCCTTCCATATAAGTAACACATATTTAATATAGTTAATATTTGTCTAATTTTTCATATTACAACATACAGATTCTTAATAATAATTCAATGACAAAGATAAGATTAAAATTTAAGCACACACATATCTAATATAACCAATGACTGTATTTTCCATATAAGCATTAATGTAAACATATGAATTACTAGACTTTTAGAAAACATCTCATATATCTAATCCAATGATGTTATAATCCATAATTCATAATTTGGGTTCACATACAAAAATCATTAATCCACTTAATTCATTGCTTAAGAACTTCAAGTAAACTCACCTAAATGATATTATGACCAATAAACATTCATTTCTATGATGTAGTGGTAAAAACATATTACTTTGAATCACCAATGGGCTACTTGCATAATATATTTGCAACAACTTAATTTTAGCTAAGATCATAACCATGTTAAAACCATGTGTTTAGTAACAATTCTAAAATTAAGGGATACATTATATCATTACTCTATTGACATAAACAAATGGTAAGTGTATATACTAGATAAACATTCCAAGCTATGAGAATGTCACCACTAAAATTCATCACAAAATCCAAGTGAAAATATACATAATTCCACCAAATAGATTTACAACCTCTAACTGATTCTAGAATACCATAAGACAACACCATGTTGTTCCATGTAATTCAAGGTTAAATACATTATAGTTTTAGTTGTTCCAATAATAACATTTATCTATTTTGTACCTACTTGAAATCATCAAGTACATTACTTACTTATGTACATACAACAACATATAAGGACTAAATATCACATAATTCATGCTAAATACACTAATACTCATATAGTAATAGAATCCACTATAAATGTGCACCAAAAAATTAAATATAGTTGGTTAAATATGCAAGAACCAATCAACTATCATAAAAAATGCTTACAATGTCATTATCATTATATCCACTTACATTTTTTTCCATTATTTTAATGTTACAAAACCACATAAACTAATAATATGAACTACATAATAAAAATGGTTAATAAACCACAATCCATTATTTCAACATCATACATCAATAGGTATGGGTGAGAGATAATTCATCATACAAATCTAGGTGCATCAATGGAGAAAGACAAACACTACAAGGAGGATGCCCCTCAAAACTAGCCCTATGAGTCCAAACATCAATCTTACCACCCTAACCATCATCTTGGTGGAGGGTTTCGATAACCAGGTAAGATATATACACATAATACTAATCCACTAGTAAAGACTTACAAAAACTATCAACAATGACAAGGGAACAATACAATCAACATAAAACCATAACACTCAGCCAAGCCAGTTGGCTTGAGTAATGCCCAAGACATACATTATATATTTATAGAGTATGATCTACATCATAAACTAAGGTCTTATATATATATATATATATATATATATATATATATGACCTTAATTTATGATCCAATTCATAAGGTGGGGGTGGGGGCTCTAGCCAGGATCCAATGTTCAACCAAAGATTCTTATCATAACATAAAATAATTAAAATCATTGGAATTGACTCTTAAAAACCACATAAAATCAATAAAGTCAACAATAAGAAGGCATAACATTCAATTATTTGAATTTAAATTGGCTTAAATTTAACATATCTAGGTATAGGCAACATTAATTCCTTCACCTAATAAGCTAGTCTAGTTGTCTATGTCATAATGAATTCAATCATAAGTCAAATGCATAGGAATTTGTCACTAATAGTTACACATCCCTTTTTGGTCATAATCATGCCACTCAATACCAATGTGTGGCAAGTCCCATAATAATCCCAAGAAAAAATGATAAAATTCATAGGCCCAATTTTTCCATCAACTCAACTTTATTGACAATTTAAAATCAAATCAATCTTCTACATTAGGAGATTGAATAAATATATCCAAAAATAGTATTTTGCCTATTTAATTGGTTAAAAACCCTAATAGGTTATTCAAAATCAGATGAATAATAATAGTAACAATTGATTAATATCTTCCTTAACAACTTAATACACCATAAGTTGATTTTACTTTAATTATGGAAGGTCATGAAATCAAATACTCTACCTCACACACATAATAATAAATCCAAATTGATCCAATAATTTACTCATGGTTCAAATTTATAAGAGTGTAGTCTATATAAACAGGGTATGGTGCTCAATAATGATAAATATAGTTTAATAAATTATTAAAATGACCCGGTGATCTGAATTACCCCATCTAAGGCATAAGAGTTATGTGATTTGAAATTATCATTGAAGGGTAATGGAAAAATATGCCACTCAGTTGATTCATTGACATTATAGAATTCAAAGAGACACCCTTATTCAACTATAAGATGTAGCAATAGTCTTAGTAGGTGAGGTCATGGCATACTCAAATTATTAAAAATACACAACCTATTAATAATCAAGTATTCATCATGGGGAGAATTTAACCACAAAAAAGTTTGTGAAAAATAAATAATATAGTCATTCTTCCTTTGGAAATATTATAATCAAGGGAGTAATATTGATTAATGTTTATTTCACTAATAATTACTATCCATTATGAAGATAATCAACTTCTGTCAGGAACAAATTATTGGTTTGTGTAGGAAAGAATAATTTAAAACATGCCAAGATTTTCTTCCTTCTTCTAAATAATGAATCCATCTTTACTCCTATCCTACACCTCTTTTTCCAATCTACCCCTATGCCTACCCCTATGTATTTATTTTTCTCTCCCTTTCCACGTTTCTTTATTTTCCTTGCCTCCCATTTCTTTCCCCTACATATTCTTTCTCCTTCGTATTCTTCCTTACACATTTTTTTCCCTTATGTCATGATTCCCCCTTCCCCATGCCCCATCCTACTTCATATCCCTTCCCAAGTCCATTTTCCAAAATCAAAAGGAAATCCTCCTTTTCTGGTCAGCGCATCTCCTCCAAGCCCAATAATGAAAAAAATAATATATTATAGAATAATTTTTTCCCTTTGTCATACCTACTTCCCCTATCATATTTCTTCCATTTTTAATGCTTCTAGGCATTTCTTGTCATCATACCCCTAACTCTCCATTTTCCAAGATTAAATATCATAAAATGAAAACCCTCCCCAATCCTTGGTTAATGATGAGTCTAATGGCTTCTCTCACATTCTAAAGGATATAATAGGAAAAAAAAACTAAAATTAATCCTCCTCAGGCATCTTTCAGAATAGGGCTGAGAGGAAAGTATATATTAAAAAAAAACATATATATTTCCCATGGGCATGAAGCTTTTTACATAAACCATATAAAAAAGTACTAATAAAATAATAACTATGTCTTTAAAAAAATTCCCTTAAGCCCATAAAATAAAACAACAAAATCCTTAAACTAATTCATGAATAATAAAACCATGGAATATTTTTAAACAATGATAAAAATCATTAAATCAATAAATATAAGTTAAAAAAATCTATAATTTGATTATGAATAATAATAAAAATAAAATCTTTAAATTGGTATTAATAAAATAAATAATAAATTCATTGAAATATAATACCAAAAAAATCTTTTTAAGCAATAATAAAAAATCATAAAATAATATTGATATTAAAGTCTTTAGAATGATGATAAGTAATAATAATGGACATAATTATCAAATAATTTATTAATAATAATGTACAATAAAATCTTTAAGTGGATCAAAATCTATAAATAAGTTGTTTCTATCTAATTTTCACTTTTTTTTAGGTGTGAAAAGAAGAAACTAGTTAAGAAGGGTGGTAGAAGAATACCTATTGAATGTGTGAGTGTTAAATGTAGAATTTGTGATAAATCCTCTTTGGTTAGGGAAAAATCACCTACAATAATAAATCACTACCACAAAACTTGTTGGTTAGACAAGTAGTTGGGTGGATTGCCTAATGTGAGCTAGATCCTAAAAGCAAAAGCTTTTTAGGAGGTTATCAATCTACTTGCTTTTAACACTTAAGTGTGTGAATAAAAAGGAAAGATACTTTAATTTAAAAAACAAATAAATAAAATTAAAGATAATTAAATAACATAAAATAACTAAATTAAGACAAGAAAGTTAAGTGCTTTTAAAACAATAACTAAATAGAGAAACTAATGCTGAAAATTAGTCAAAACAAGGCTATGGTTTTGGTTTGGAAATTTAACAAGGGATTAAAGAAATGTGGTTTAGTTGGTTGATAAATGGTTAAGGTAATAAAAAGGTAAATATTCAAATGGGATAAATGGGTGAATGGTTGATGAGGTAAGTAGTTAGGATGGCAAAGGGAGAAGAGGATAAGGAGGGTAAAAGTGGCAAAGGTGTGAATGGATAAAAGATGGTAAGGGAGTAAATGGATTGAGATAATGAAATGATAAAGGGAGAAAATGGATAAGTGGGGATGAAAACATTAAAAATCCAAGGGGATGATAAAATGAAATTGAAGAAACAAAATCAAATGTTACCTTCCAAGCTTGAATAAGAAGGTTGTTATTGTTGATGATGTTGTTGAAGATGTCTTGAGGCAATTTTGATAGAGCTTCATTGCTTTAAAAAAATTTCCTCTAAGATGTAGATGACCTCCAAAATTATAACCTCCTTGAAATACCTTAAATAAGATGTTAATAACCAAATACTAACTTCCCACTTTACCTTGGGTGAAGGAGAGGGGTATTTATAGTATTTGATGTTAAGAAACATGCCAAAAGAATGGAATAGTGAAATATGGCACCATTTCTCATGTGGTACATTAATGAGTCAAATATGAGGTTGGTGGGGATTCCCATTTTGGTTGTTTAGTCTCCCACCTTACACATGGGTTCAATTTTGAATGAGAATCATGCACATGGGTTTGAATTAGGCTTAAAGACTTTTCACCATCCTTTCTTATCTTCATCCAAGCACCTAAAGAGGTGGCACACCAAATGTGGCACCATTTTCCATGTAGTACATGAATATTCAAATATGAGGTTGGTGGGGATTCCAATTTAGGTTGGTGAGTCTCCCATTTGGGCTAAGAACTAAAAAATGGGTGTCCTTTATCTTTCCCAAAGAACTAAATATGTAGGTATCTCATTTTGAAGGCTATTTTTATCTTTGAAGGAAAAATACATGTTGATTAATGGCCCCTTAAGGGGAAATTCACCATATTTCAAGGGGGGGCCTTGTGATGCTCAAATTAGGTCATTAAGTACCTTGAGAAAAGGTCCCAAGTGGGGTATGATGTCCCACATCAAGACACCTCACTTCTAAGCCATGTCACTTACCATATCACCTTCCATGTCACTTTCCATGTTACTTTCCATGTCACATGTCATGTCACTTACAATGTCACATGCCATGTCATCATGAATAGTGATAGTGGGTCCCATAATGAATACTGATAGTGAATAGTACTTTTTAAAGGTACTTTTAAATAGTGATTTTGAGTAATATTATGTGACTAGAAGAATAGTGTTTTAGATAGGTTAAGAGGGGTTTGTTAAGGGTTAATAAGGTTTATAGGGTATTTAGGGGGCCTCAAGGCATTTAGTCATTGAAAACTATAAATGTGTAGTTTTTTAGTGTCTACATTTTACCCCTTTTTGTTATGTGGCTTTGAATTAACAAGTTGCAAAACAAAAACAAATCACTTGGTCAAAGGTCAAGGTGCTTTGAGTATGGGAAGAGGTGTTCCCCCTCAAACTTAGATTAGATGAGGAAAAGATAAATTAGGTTTAGGTTTGATAATTATTTGGTGGGGAGGCACTAGGTATTTCCATAAGGTAGCTGGGCATGTAAAATGCTAATGAGTGAAAGGTGACTAAGCATGGTAGTCAAGATTGTACAAAGACTAAAGCTACCAATGTTGGTAAAAATAAGTTCAATCCTAAAAGGACATGTGTTAGGGATAAGCAATCTAAAACATTAGTCATAGTTGATCAGGATAGGCCTATCAAGCCATCTAGGAAGGGTTGATGTTTGTTGCAAGTATTTAGTGACAACTAGGCCATTAAAGTGTCCCCCAAAAATCCCATAATGTGTTTCCTTAATAACATGGGAAGCTTCATGGATATTTAGGAAATGAATAAGGAGACCATAAAAACCATGTTTGTAAAGGATTCCCCCTAAGATGGTGCAAGAGGTACTTTGAATAAAGGCTCTTTAGGTGTTCCTAGAGAGGTTGGGAGAAATTATGCCTAGGTTAAGGTAGTTAAGAGTTTGGTCATGCCAAATGTCAGGTGAGGATTCATCTATAATAAAAATAGTAGGGAGATGAGTTTATTTATAGGAGGAAGTGGTAAAATGATGAATGGTGATAAGTATTTTTGAATTAAAAGGTTGAGAAGAGATGTGGGAAGCAAGGCAAGACATTATATCTATGAATTTGTTGGTAGATAAAGGAACAAATTAGACTGGGTAATGTTTAAATGATGTCAAGAGTTTTTCAACTAAAATTATATGTTTTTTCAAGACATCATTCTTACATTGATAAGATCCACTAACCTAGTTTCCCATAAGCTAAGAATCACCAACGATATGGATTGCCTTAATTCCTAAGGTTAGAGTAGTTTGAATACCAATCACTAGGGCTTTGTACTCAGCCATATTATTGGTGCATTCAAAATCAAATTTGAAGGAGAGAGGAAGGGGTTTGTCATCGAGAATAATGAGAATAACTCTAATACCCCCTCTTTGTTGGTACTTTGAGCCATTAAATAAGATGGTCATTTGGTAGGCTATACTATCTTCTTGAAAAAAGGTTGTGATAGACTCATTTAGAAAGGCAAGAAGAGGTGGTTGGCTTTTTGGTAAAGGAGCTTCAGTCATTTGATCAATAATTACCTACCCTTTAATTAAATTTTGTTGGATAAATTAAAAGTTGAATTTAGCTAAGAGCATGAGCCACGTATCCATATGTTAATTTTGGTATGGTTTAGAGTGCATGTACTTGAGTGATTAGATATTAGTGATGACATAAGTTTTATGGTTAATAAGGTAGTGGTGAAGCTTGGTGGCCATGAAGGTCAATGATAAGTAGAGTTTCTCAATATGTGTATATCAATTCTCTTATTATACAAGTGTATAGATAATGTAATATATGAATTATTCTTTATGTTGGTCATCTCGATGATCTAACATTGCCCTGAGGGAAAGGTCAGGGTAGAGACATATAGGTAAAAGGGGTGGTCATCCTTAGGAGGGGTGAGGATAGGTGGTAACAAAAGGTACTATTTAAGAGAATCAAAGGCATTTTGACAATCACCATTACATTTTAAAGATATATCCTTCTTTAAAAGGTGATGGAAAGGTTGGCACCAATCATAAAGTTGGGAAATGAAATGATGAATGGATTGAATTTTTCCCTATAGGCTATGGACCTACTTAAGGTTGGTTGGATGAGACATGTCTAAAATTTCTCTAAATTTAGTAGGGTCTACATCAATTCCATGAAGAGAGATGATAAATCTAAGAATATTTCTTGAAAGGACCCCAAAAATGCATTTCTTGGGATTAAAGTGAACATGATAATGGGTGAGGCATTCAAATATGATTGTAAGAATAGTCAAGTGATCTATTCAAAGTTTAGATTTGTTGAGAATGTCATCCATATAGGCTTTCAAAATCTTATGGATGATATCATGGAAGATATAAGTCATGGCACATTAGTAAGTTACACCAACATTATTTAACCTAAAAGGCATGATTCTATAATAAAAGGTCTCAAAGGGGTGGTAAAGGTAGTTTTATGTTGGTCTTCAAGAGCAATCAAGATCTAATTATAACCCTAAAACCCATCTATGAGAGATAACATCTCATGGTTGGCTATGAGATAAACAAGCTGGTCAATGTTAGGTAGAAGAAGTCATCTTTAGGGTAGATGAGGTTAAGGTCATGAATTTCACACAAATGTAAAGACCCCTAATGACTTTGTTAATATGTACAATATTTAAGACCCATTGGAGGTAGTTAATATGTTAAATGAATTTTACAGAGAGGAGATGTTGAAGCTATTCTTTGATGAGAAGGGTTATGTGAGGATTAATGCATTGAAGTTTTTATTTAACAAGATTGTCATCATGATGAGTGACTATGTTACGAGTAGCAATAGTGGGGTCAATCTTGGGCATCTCAATATAAAACCAAGTGAATGTTATGTTATAGTCTTGGAGGAAAGAGGATAAGTCCAAAAGTTTTTCAGCATTCAGTGATTGGCCTAATTTGAAAATGTGGGAGTTATTTAAGGTGCCAAAGTTGATATATGTGGTGGATTCATTTGACATGGTAAAGGCTTTAAGAGGAAGGAATTTTTGGATAGAGGAATCCCCACACTGAGGTAGGTTAGAATGGAATCATTGTCTTGATGTTGGATGGTATTAATGGTATGAGAATCATTTTCTACCATTTCAAGCTGCATGAGTGGAAGGAAGTTGTTTTGGCCACCCTTTTGGTAGGCGAGAGGGCCCAAACTAATGGTATTGAATAAAAAAAGAAAATTTAAGGGGGATGATGCCAAGATATTTAGGTGGGGAAAGTGGTTGGGTTGGTGAGGATGAGATATTTTCCTCCATGATGGTAATGGGTTTGGATGAATTAATGGGCTCTTCAGGTGGTTCACCCAAGGCTAAATGACTCATGAGGTTGCAAAGTTTTGATATTGGGTAATTCATAGGATTTGTTCATAGAGACCAAGGCCAAATCCTTTCCAAGCACATCTATGAAGATATAACTTATCTAACTCTAGTTTGCTAAGATAGGAAGAGTTAGAGGTAAATGGTTGGATGGATGAAGTAGTGGTAGGGACCAGAAGTGGCTTATCAAATCCCCCATAAATTAAATTTGTTTGATGGTTAGAGAGTTTGAAGGGGACAATGGTTCCAATGTTAGGATCATAAGAAGTGTCATGCCTAATATTCCCATATTCTTGGGGAGTAGAGAAGACATCCAAGTTTAAGATTTTATATTCCCCAAGGGAAAGATGCTATAATGTGGTTGTCATGGGGTTCTCTAAAGAAATCTAAGAAGAAGGGATAGATGAGCTAGTAAAAGCTTCATCAACATTTGGTGTGGAAGTGTCATGGGTTTTAGTTGGTGGGGTTGTGTCATTAGCATATGGTTGTGAGGTGGATGAATGAGGATATCATTAGGATAATATGCCATACTACAAGATGTGAAAGGACTAGGGTCAGCTTGGATAGTCACAACTTGCCCCTCATGCTCAAATTTGACACATTGATGTAAGGTGGAAGGGAAAAAACTCATGAAATGAATCCAAGGGTGTTTGATTAAAACATTGTATTAGAATTCTCCTTCCTTAACATAAATAAGTTTAGGAATGGTACGGGACCCTATATAGATACAAAGGAAAACTATGCCCAAGGTAGTAGCCATGGTATCATTGAAATAATGAAGGATAATTGTGATTTCAAAAATGATGTTTATGGGTAAGTGTAGTTGGTCATAAGCATGGGAGGAGATAATATTGATGTTATATCCTCCATTAATCATCACCCTTTTTATGAAGGTCTAATTAATGTATGCCATAACAAAGAGGGGGGATCAGGATCCTCCAGATGAATAGAAGGTATTTCTAAATCTTTAAAGGTCACAAGGTTGGAAGTTTGAAGGGACCCAAAAAAGGTGGTGAGAGGTTAAGGGTCATTGGGATGGACCTTGATGGATTACAAGGCTTTTATGAGTGTTTGGTGATGATGGGGAGAGGTAAATACTAACTCATATAAACTCATTTTTTTTAGAGTTTGGTGAAGTTGCTTGAGGATATCTTTCTATATGGATATTGCATATGGGTTAGGGTAGGGTTAGATGGGGAGGCACCTAAGATATACACATTGGGTTTTTTTTTAAGATAGTGATGGTTGGGTATTGTTTTCTTAGGATTTCAAGCTAGGGTAAGTCCAAAGAATGGACACCTTAACCTTCCTTGTATCCTTATTTGGGCTCAAGTTTGGGTAACCATGTGAATAATGTGGATAATGGGGTTTTCTATATTGGGTGGTTGCTTTGGTTCCTCATCTTTAATTTTGGGTCAGATTTAAGATTGGATGGGTTGAGTTGGTGGTTGGATTGGAATTGGGGATGAAGGAGGTTTGTCTAATAATAGATCATCATCTTCATACAAGCTATGAACAAGTGTTTGAAGAGATTTAAAAATTTCTATGCCATGTTCTAGTGCCCTATGGTATGCACATATCAAGTTATCATTGAACCAAGAGGGTTTCATATGTGAAGGGTCAAAGGGTTTGATGGGTGGTAAGCTCAAAGAAGAAGTTTGAAATAACCATTAGAGAATGTTTAAGTAAGATTCTGCTAAAGGTGGTAGATGTTTATTAGTTTTGTTTTGTGTGTTAAAGTAGAAGGTTGTGTGGACATAGGTTTGGTGGTATCTTTCTTGGATAAGTGGTATGCTTGGTTGATGGTTTTGGCTTGGACAAGATGGTTGACAAGTTGGAGGTAGAGGAGGGAAATGTAGGTAACTTAAGAATTATCAGTGTAGTGAGGAAAAGTGTCTTAGAAAGCAAGTATGAAGGTGTGACCAAAAAAGGTGATGAGGCTTTGGTAAAAATGATGGACTTCATGTTCAAGGTAGAAGGATGAGGACCCAAAATGGAGGGCAAGGTTGAGGGAGCTAAAATTCAAGGTTTTGGGCCTTTTGGTGGTTTTACTTCTTTAGTTGTTTTATTTTTTGGTTTTGGAGGGGATTTGGTCACTTTAGTTGTCTTGGTGAGTTTAGATTTTTGAGGTTAAATTAATTTGGAGGAGGTTTTGGTTAGTTAGTTGGAGGTTTTAGTTGGTTTATAAGGGCTAGGCTAGTCTACCAAAGAAGGGGTTAGAGGTTCTAGTTTGGCTCCCTTACCTTTGTCTTGACCTCTAACAAAAGGTTCCAAAATTAGAAGTTTGGTGGATGGAGTTATCTTCTCTTTTGAGATAACTTCCAAAGAGGGAGTGTATGGTTTTATAATAGGATATGTAGGTATGGTATCCTCCAATAGAGGTGTGGGTATGGTGGTTTCCTTTATTTGGATGTCTAAGGGAATAGAAGGAAGTTCTTTCCCTTCCATTAGGGGGATGGGGAGAGAGGTGGTTGAGGTAACATTTTATTCAATAATGGGTTCATTCATAACCACATTAATAGTATGTGCCTCATGAGATGGGTCTGGTTTATTTTCATGGTAAAGGGTAGAAGAAACATGATTAGGGAAAGGATTACATAATATGTCAAGTGCCTAGTTTGGTGGTGCATTGGGGTTTTCCAATGTAAGATTCCCCTTGTCAATGAGGGATTGGACAAGGTATTTGAAGGTGTTACACCTATTGATGTCATGTCTTATGAATTGATTAAAGGTGCAATGGTCATTCTCATTATACCAACTTGGTATGGGGTGAGAAGCATTAAATTATTGGGGTGGTTTAATTGTTGTAAGTTATATTATATTAAATTTTAGTAACTTTTCCAAAATAGAAGGATAGGGATTCCCAATTGGAGTTAACTGCTTATTATTATTCCAATTTTTGTTCCTTTGATTTTGATTTGAATAATTAGAGGAGTCAAAGGTTTGGTTCCTTAGGTTTTGTTGGTTAGTAGATAGTGGTGGTGTGGCTTTGAGGATAATGGTGTTAGTGGTTTATTTATTTTTAGTGTTTGGATTGGTTTAGTTGTTTGGTTTGGAAGAAAAGGGCTCATTGGGTTTCTAAGCTGGGTTCTTATATTTAAACTTTAACCTTCTTTCATTAATGTCTCTATTTTTTAGTTTATGAGCCATGGTAAAATCTTCATCAAATGTTCAAGAGCTTTGGATAGGTAATGTGGATGAAATATGTTTTGCACATGCTTGGGTGAAGAGCTCTATAAGCTCAAGTTGAGTAATGAAAAGGAAAGTTGGTTGATTAGGCTCCTCTAATGAGCCATGAAATTGGAAATGGATTCATCATCAAATTGATGAATGGATTAGAGGTTGATAATAAAAACTTTATTGGATGTATTGATTGAAAAGTGATTGAAGAAGTTTTGGGCTAATTGGGTGAAAGAGATGATGGAATGTTTGGGTATGGCACTATTTCAATCCAATGCTAGTTTAGATAATGACATAGGAAAGGTATGGAGGAGAAGAGCATCATCATGGGAAATCAAGTATCATGAATGTATAAATGCTCTTAAATGTTGTTGAGGGTCTTCCTTACTGTTAAAATTGGTAAATTTTAGAAGTTCTTATTGGGTTGGGTAAGGTCTGATGGGGACCAACAGGTGAATAGGCTCATTAAAAATTTTATCATAAAATAAGAGATTATGGGCTCTAGAGATGGATGACTCAAGGATAGTTATCTTATCCATGATCAACATTATGAAATATTCTTGAGGTTATTTAAATGTGGAGTTATGTGGTATGTTTTGTTGAGGTTGGGCAATGTGTGAAGAACTAGTGGATGGTTGAGATGATTCTACATAGTGGTATGTGGTCCTTCGAGGTTGGGTGGAAGATATATATTGGTATGCAGATGTTAATGGTCAGGTAGAGGTAGGTTGTTAGGTAGTAATAATATACCCCTATAGGTTATGAAGATAACCAAAGGTTTCATGTTGGATCAGAGTGATGGTTGGGTTATTAGTCGATGGAAGGGTGGTGACTCTCATATTGATTGGTTGTAACATGGAGGGTTAGGACACCTCAAGGCTTGGAAGTGTAGTAGTATTCTATGGATTGGAGGTAACTAGCGGAATATGGGTAGAGTTAGAGGTAGACACTCCTATTGTGGGGGAGTGATTAGTAAGAGGTATAAGAGAAGTGGTAGTTTGGGTTAGTGGGTTAGTTTCAGTGGAGTTGTTGGTTGATGATAATGTTTAGGAAATTATAGGTTGAGTATTTCTCATAGTAGTGGAGGTATTCCCCATGAGATGGAGATGCATGCCATAAGGCAAATCCATAGGTGGGGTTGAAACTAGGATTTGGTTAGACATGGTTCTTAGGTAGTGTTGTAACGTTGCATGATTATTGTTTAGGAAAGTGGAAAATTTTACATCTCCTAGGACTACCCAAGTAGGACTTCCCAGAGAGTAAGGGGAGTCTATAGGTTCAGAAGTAAGTTCCATGGATGAAGAGGTATAAGTTGGTGATGGTTTATTTGGTGGTGGGTTTTATTCTTTTAGGTCCTTTAGCTATTGGCAAGTGAAAACCATACGAGAAGGTAAGAAAGGGATGATATATTCTCAAACATAAAACAAAGAAAAATAAAAATAGATTTAATGAAAATAATGCATTCACTAAGAGTGTGTTAAATCTTAGGATTCTTTTTTATCTCTCTTTTGGCTTATACCTTAGAAAGGCGTGAAGAGGAAATTGGCTTGAATAGGTCCTAAACAAGGTAGTCTATGTTTGGTTTCAAGTTTATGTTTAGGCACTCAAAAAGAAGTTTGTATTACAATTAGTACATGGCTTGGTGTTAGGGGATTAATCCCCTCACTTCATGATCTCACAGCCAGTGTGGGCACTTATCTAATATATACCAATTACCAGAGTTTATACTCAACTAGAGAGCTGAGTTGGTTATCCCCTTGGTGATTAAATCTAAGTATGTTAATTGAAAAAGGGTAAGGTGATCTATTACGTGATGAAATCCTAGTTGGGCCTTGTCTCAAGTAATTTTTATGTTTTTTTTATGCAAGTGATTTGGTTTTGTAACATTTGTGAACTATGGTTAATTTTTTTTTCTTATTTAATATAGGTGACCTAGAGACAAGCAAGTAAATAATGGATGCAAGGTTTATTTTAAATCCAAAATAAAATTTTAGATTCCTTTAAATTTATACAAAATTTCTAAAATAAATATAAATTAAAGATTAATATTCAATTCCTAATCCTAAGATAATTTCTCTTTCTATTTCTTTTTAAAAATTCAAGGAAAATAAACTTTGACTTTTCTAAAACAAAAATGCAACTAAAGCTTGTGTTTTTGTTTTTTATTAATAAATAAAGAAAGCTTAATTTTCCTAGAATGAAACTAAATGAATTTCACTACTGAAATTTTAAATTTACTAAAACATCTATGAACTCAAGAAAACTCAAGGATACCAATAGGCATGCCAAACTGTTTCTATCTAATTTTCACTTTTTCTTAAGTGTGAAAAGAAGAAACTAGTTAAGAAGGGTGTGTAGAAGAATACATGCTGAATTTGCATGTGTTGAATATAGATTTTGTGAGAAATCCTCTTTGGATAGGGAATAATGACATGAAATAATAAATCACTACCACAAAAAAAATTGGTTAAACGAGTAGTTGGGTGGATTGCCTAGCGTGGGCCAAATCCTAAAAGTGAAAGCTTTTTAGGAGGCTGTCAATCCACCTGATTTTAACACTTAAGTTTGTGAATAAAAAATAAATATACATTTATTTAAAAATAATAATAATTAAAATTAAATAATAAAAAATAAATAAATTAAGACAAGAAATTTAAGTGCTTTTAGAACAATGACTAAATAGAGCAACTAATGCTGAAAAATAGTCAAAACAAGGCTATGGTTTTGTTTTAGAAATTTAACAAGGGATTAAAGAAATGTAGTTTGGTTGGTTGATAAATGGTTAAGTTAATAAAAAGTTAAATATTCAAATGGGATAAATGGGTGAGTGGTTGATGCGGTAAGAAGGTAAGTAGTTAAGATATCAAAGAAGGAAGATGATACAGAGGGTAAAAGTGGCAAAGGTGTGAATGGATAAAAAATGGCAAGGGAGAAAATGGATTGAGATGAGGAAATGACAAAGGGATAAAAATGGATAAGTAGGGATGAAGAGATTAAAAATACAAGGGGACGATAAAATTAAATTGAAGAAACAAAATCAAATGTTACCTTCCAAGAATAAAGAAGAATGTTATTATTATTCATGATGTCGTTAAAGATGTCTTGAGGCAATTTTGATAGAGCTTTATTTCTTTGAATTCTTTTCCTCTAAGATGTATTTGACCTCTAAAATGATGACCTACTTCAAATATCTATAAAAAAATGTTAATAACCAAAGACTAACTTCCCACTTTACCTTGGTTGAAGGAGAGGAGGGTATTTATAGCATTGATGTTAAGAAACATGCCAAAAGAAGGGAATAGTGAAATATGGCACCATTTCTCATGTGGTGCATTAATGAGTCAAATATGAGGTTGGTGGGGATTACCCTTTGGGTTTGTGAGTATCCCACCTTACACATGGGTTTGAATGAGTCTTAAAGACTTTTCACCATACTTTCTTGTCTTCATCCAAAAACTTAAAGAGTTGGCACACCACATGTGGTGCCATTTTCCATGTGGTGCATGAATATTCAAAGATGAGGTTGGTGGGGATTCCCATTTGGGTTGTTGACTCTCCCATTTGGGTTAAGAAGTCAAAAATAGGTTCCCTTTGTCTTTTCCAAAGCATTAAAGAGGTAGGTATCTAATTTTGAAGGATATTTTCATGTGTGAAGGAAAAATGTATGTTGAATGATGGACCCTTAAAGGTAAATTTGTCATATTTCAAGGGGGGGCCTTGCGATGATTAAATAAGGTCATTAAGTACCTTGGGAAAGGGTCCCAAGTGGGGTATTATGTCCCACATCAAGCCACCTCTCTTCTAAGTCATGTCACTTACCATATCACCTTTCATGTTACTTTCCATGTCATCATGAATAGTGATAGTGGGTCCCATAGTGAATAGTACTTTCAAATAGTGATTTTGAATAATATTATGTGACTAGAATAATAGTGTTTTGGTTATATTAAGATGGGTTTTTTAAGGGTTAAGAAGGTTTATGGGGTCCTAAAGTATTTAGTCATCGAAAACTATAAGTGTGTAGTTTTTTAGTGTCTACATCAGTCAATAGAAGTTATAAGCAAAAATGATTAATTCAATCAAGGCTCAAGGCAAATTAATTTCCAAAGATGGGGTGTTTCATAATTGTATTATGAACCAAAAGTCTCAATATAGTATAGACATAGCCAACCCTGACTAGGCTAAAAGATCAACCACAACATCAATAACATCACTGGGGGAAAGATCAATACATGAAACCATGCAAATGGAATAAGGAATGGAAAGTAATGATGCCAACTTGATACTTCAAGCAAGGGACCATAAAATCATGCACATGCATAATATAAGGTAAAACCAATCAAATGAAAAATAATAACACATAATAATATAAACAATAGTGGCTCAATATCACATAGTACATGTTATATCTATCAAAGTGGTACTCTAACTACCCAATCACCCACAGTATACCTAAGATATCCAAACCCACTACCAAGCCTAGATTATGGCCTAGTTATTGCATCTATCAATAAGACATCAATAGTACCTAAATGATGTCAATATGAATATAAACCACAATGAATTCAGAATGAATAATTAATCAGGAATAATAAATTAGTATAAACATATATAGCTAAAAAAGGAACCAAAGTCGGTCTTGATAACCATGAGCCCAAGCACAATAAATAGCTACAAAAGTGATAAATTCCATTCTACATCAATGATACATGCTAAATAAATATCATACAATAATGTAACTAAGCTAAAGTAGTATATATATAAAATAGGATAAATTGAATCCAGTGTAAGCACTATACATATCAGGATATAATGAATCCAATGTGAGCATCAACCATGACATAAATTATCACCTTGGGTATCTAAGGTATTTAGTTTACAACCATCTTAAAACAAAACCAAAATCAACCATCATTAGTCCACGTGATATAAAAAAATATGCTAAAGTAATCCATAATCTAGTGTCTATAAGGGCCACAAGGTTAGTTTGTGACATTTCCATTTAATAAAACCCTTAAAAATGTTATTCTTGACTAATATTTTATAGGGTTCATCCCCTTTTAATTCTCTAATTATCCATTTCATAGATAGGGTTATATCATGTATCCTTGTGTCCTTTAGACCTAGGCCCCCAATATTTTTTAGCTTCAAGCAAAATTGCCAAGAGATTGCATGTCTTTTCTTTCCTCCTTTTCCATCATACCAAAAGAAGTCTCTTATTATTTTGTGAATCATAATAATCTAAGACTTGATGAAGAGATAAAAAGAGGCATAGTAAATACTATATGAGGAGAGAAACTTTTGATAGACTTGAATTTGTCCAGGTAAGGAAAGTAAGTGTCC
Organism: Torreya grandis; assembly: GCA_037957365.1. Lineage (NCBI taxonomy): Eukaryota > Viridiplantae > Streptophyta > Pinopsida > Cupressales > Taxaceae > Torreya > Torreya grandis. The sequence continues at coordinate 6,910,331 of JARHVA010000122.1, read as the reverse complement.
CTACCATTTTGTAGTTTTCTTATTGATTTCATCAAATTTACACTCCCACATGAGCTTAAATAAAGGGGCAAACATGAATGGAATACCCAGATATATGACCATTTCATCTAGACATTTTGATGTCCAACCAAACTTTGAGAGCCAATCAAGAGGGGAATCCTTCCATCCCAACATATATGATTAATGCATGGTCACCTTGGTCCCAGAAGTAGAATAGTACATATCTAGTCTTGTATAAGCCTGATTCAAGTTATTTTTCTCTAGTTTGACAAGTAGAGTAGTGATATCAAAAAATAATACATCAATTAAGAATAAATCATTGGGAAGAGATATGCCTCTGACTAGAGGTCCAATATCAAAAAATTTGAGGAGATAGTGCAAAGCTTTACCAACTAACATAAAAAGTGATGGGGCATGAGGACATCCTTATCTGATAGAGCATTGAATCTCCAAGGATTTAGTCAATTCCCTATTCAATTTAATGATAGTTGAAGCATCTTTGAATAATAAATTAAACATTTTTCAAAACTTATCTTGAAAACCAAAGGCTCTTAGAACTCTTTTAGTGAAGGTCCATTCAATTATGTCATATGATTTCTCAAAGTCAAGAAAAATCATGCCAACATCCTGATTAGATTCTTGGGCCCAATACATCCCTTCTCAACTTGTAATAAAATTGTCCAAAATTTATCTTCCTTTAACAAATCCATTTTGAGTCTTAGAAACAATAAATATTTGTAGAGAGGAGAGTCTTTTTGCCAAAAAAAATTCTAGGATCTTGTAGGAGATGTTAAAGAAGGTAACTGGTCTCCAATTTTTAAGTGAAGAGAGGTCAACATCCTTGGGGATAAGTTTAATTACTCCTCTATTGATGTTAGGGCCTAGCATACCAACATCAATCACTTCTATAAAGACCTATAGGTAATATTTAGCCAGCCACTCCTTATTGGATTTGTAAAATTCAATAGGGAATCCATACATTCTAGGTGTTTTATTAGTCTTAAACAAGTCTATGGTTTTTTTAATTTCATCTGATGTGATATCTCCATCAAGGGAGATCACTTGTAAGTGTGACACTTTTTTTGGAATGCAAGCATCACAAACTTCCCTATTTTATTCAATGAGATCATTTGAGCCATTAGAAAGAAATAATATATAATACAACTCATAAAAAACTTCTTTTATATTATAAGGATCTTCGACAATCTAGACTTGAACCTTGATGCCATTAATTTTGCTTCTTCAATGCTTAAATTTTAATAATCAAAAGAAAAACTTAGAGCCTCTATCACCAAGTTTAAGCCAGTTCAGTCTTGAGTGAATTTATATCCTTTGGTTAGGTAATTCTCAAATTCCCTGACTTGATTTTTTAAGGAAATAAGCTCATCTATAAGTTTATCATTAGTCAAGTCACATTGAAGAGATCATTCAACTTGTATTAATTTTTATTGAGTGACCTTGGTAGATTTCCTATTTAGTTTAGCCTTTATCTGACCATAAGTTCTATCAAAGTTTTTAGAGACTTTCATGCAAGAATTTCACTGATCAATTATAGAGCCAAAGCTGTAGGTGAATTTCCAAATATTCTAAAAAGACTAAAGACCATCCATACACACTTGGTCAAAAATATGAGACACAATTAATTTTTAAAGTCCTTTGAAAAATGAGGCAACTTTATTCTCCTCAGAGTTCAAAGAAAATTCCATTTCAATGGGGTGGTGGTTAAAAATTGTGTAGGTAAAAATGGTCACCACATTAACATCCCCATTTTAGGTCACTAAAATTGAATCCATATTCAAGTAGAACTAATCAAGTTTGGAGTATTTTCTTCTACTATTGCTCTGATTATTGCACTAGGTAAACCAAATTCCTTTACTTTGATTTTTACATTTTTGAAGCAAATCAAGGATTCTATGCATTCTCTTGAGTTTAGACCAAAAGAAGAGTTCATTTCCTTTTTAGGATTGATGATCACCTCCAATTTTATCATCTTTCTCTTCCACCATGTTAAACTCTCCTCCAAATATCTAGGGGACATTTTTCAAGTTAGTAACAAGCCAATTCCATCTATCAAATCTTTTTCTATAATCATTTGGAGCATAATGTTACATAGTCCTAAACACTAGGTTTGTCTCTTTAAAAGACTCAAATAGACCTATTACAAGGGATATATCATGGTCAATAATGTAATAATTCAATTCAATGTTAACCAAGATATAAGCCCCTCCTTTACCTCTTTGATGATTAGTAAAAAATTGAGGTGCATTTGGCCAAATGAAATTAAGGACTAAAGATAATTGGGAACCCATAGCCTTAACTTCTTGATGACATAAAAAATCCAAAATATCTCTCAAGTTCCTAAAATATCTCACAATGGGTTTCTATCAAGGGATTCCAGGACCCTAGCATCAATCCCCTAACATTCCAACTTACAATCCACAAAAAACATGGGAGTATGGAGGTCAATTAAATTGACCATGTGACTTACCCCCACTATTGTAAAATATTTTAAAGCAGTCTAAAACTTTAATTTCCTTAAGCTTCATATTGAAATTAGGGTCATGACCATTAAGAGGGGTGTATTTTTATTTTTTATTATCTTTAACCAGAGAGTGATCCATCAAGGTGGAGATTGACTCTATTTTTAGTCTTTTTCTATCCCCTTTAGACATCTAATTTTTAGCCATGTTTGGGTCCTTGAGGGACAGGGGATCACTCACTAATATATCCATCTCATACCCATATTTATTTGGTCTCTATTTCTCTATATAAATTACCATGGGAGAAGAATCACTTGTATTTTTACTAAAACTAGTTGAAGGTAGGCCATCAGGTTAAAATTACAACCAATAATAATTTCAACTAATAAAGCCACATATTCCTCAGAGAGATATCTAGATAGGGTTCTTTGTTCAATAAAATCATTATCCAAGTTATTTGATAGACAACTAATCACATCTAGTATTGAATTCATAATATCAAAAGAAGGTGGTGAGGAGCTAGGTAGCTAAGAACAAGTTGGAGGATCAGTTTTCCCAAGTTCATTTGTAGTCTCTATATCAATTTCCCCCAAAACCTCCTTAGGGGGTACTATATTTTAGCGGTTCACTATTATACACAGGGTTTTCAAAGACCTATAAATCATCTAACACAAAATATATATTTTGAGCATCTTACCCTTTTTATTTGCTATGAAGGTTTTTCTCATTAACCAACATTGGGTAGTTTTTCCTAAGGTTCCCATCTTTTTTACAAAATAAATAGGCATCCAAGCCACCCAACCCTTCAACATCATAGGTATGGGAAATCCCTTTAATTTTTAAGTTAAGGGATTCCAAAAAGAAATAAATGGGTTCTAAGGAGTTCAGAACCCTAGCATTTATATGGGCTAATAACCTCTTAGTATCCTCAATTTTTAGTACTTCCCTGAGGGGTTTCAAATCTTTTGGAAGAAAGTTCCACAGCTAGATAGGAATGCTTTCAACATCCACCCATATAGGCACAGTTTTAAAAACAAGGTCATTGTAGTCCATATCTAGGCTTCAAGGGACTACCTCAAAAATAGATTGACCAACATTCCATAAGGGTTTTGTTAATATCTAGTCACTACATATTATATTTTTATACAAAATCACAAAAACCCTTTTCTTTATCATTAACAAAAGCTAATGTACAAACCTAATTTATTACCCCAAATAGTGTTGAGATAATTATCAAATAAGTTTATAGATGGAAGAGAATTATTGTTTAAAAAAATAAAAAAATTGCAACATTCTTTAACCTAATTTCTTCTTGTTGAAGATCATTTTCCATGGAATCATTTAGCACAAGAGTTAAGTAGTTAATAGGTCTAGGGCACTTACTAATTTTTTTTTCATCACACACCTACCCTCCATGCTCCCCTTCACACATGCAACTAGACACAAATTTTAATCCTTCTAAATGCTTTGTCACTTTTTATTGCTACAAGACTTTGTTGAATAACTTTTTCAATAGACTAGATGTTCCTTATTCAACTTGAGATGGGAAAGATATATTTTTCTTATGATTTCACACCTTATCAATCCCTAGAGAACCAATTGGCTCATTAAATCCACCATTTTCACCCTTCTTCACATGTTCAAGGCCATCAATTCCAATGGTTTCCATATACAAAAATAATTAATTCATATCCCTTCCAAAGTTTTAAAGGCTATGAGATGAGGATTCAAGCAGGGGAGGCATGTGATAATATGGACAATAAGAAAATAGACACCAAACAAAAATAAATAAAACACAAGGCCCAAAATCAAAAGACACAAAACCAATAAATAAAATTGAATCATGATAAGAAATATGGTTTAATTAATTGAACACCATGGTCACCAAGAAGAAAATAACATGAGGCATAAAGGAAGAAAAGGTAACCAAGGTAATCAACCAAGCTAAATATTGAAGCACCATTAATGGAGGATTACTCTTTGTCTCCCCATTACAAAGCTCCAAAATTTTTGTCTAGATATATCAGAAATGAGTTTATTGGAAAAAGGGTACATTTATTACACAAATGTATAACTCTTGAAAATGATAAGAGAATTGATTATGGTTATATTGAATTTTCTCATCCATGATATATTTTAAATTGCATCCCAAGCCCAATGGTATAAAATGAATTGGGAATTTACATAAGGCATATTATAAAACATTGTGAAACTTATAGCATAGAAGTAACTAAATCATCTATTGTTAGATGGCCTTCTAACAAGATAATGGACATTGAAGGTAGAGAAATCAATTTACCATAAATGACACTAAAGGAGAAAGAAATTGGAAATGTTTAAGAATTATTGGATACTAAAGTCATTCCTTTCATGAAATTCCTATAATAGAGGCATCCAAAAAAATTAACTCATGCCTATAATTATTCTAGATGAAAATGATTACAGCCAAAAACATAACTCAACTAAGTGAAATTTGATGAAATTATAGATAGTGAGATTAAAAAGGTGTATACCAAGAAATTTTGTACCAAAATATGCTTTTAGTCAATATTGTCATATGAAATTCTAAAATTATCAAGGATGAAGTTACTTGATTCAACCATAATGGATAGGAGGCAACATGTCTTAGATGTCATTTCTACCAGTTTGTTTAAGAAAAATAAAAACAAAACTACCATTGATTATCAAGGTACTAAAATCTATTTGAAACCTTGGCTTAAAATATATGGATTGAAGATAAGTAGCTTTTTTGGCATTAAAAATTGTCACAAAAATGGGGAATGAATTACATTCCATGCAGGATAGTTTCAATGAAAACCACAAATGAAGATAATGGTAGGTAAAGATTTCTTGGAATAATTAGTGAAGGGTTTTTCATATGTTTCTGCAATACTCACATGCCATGTCGATATAGATGGTACACGAGGAAATGTTTGACATATTCCAACATAATTATTTCAAGAATTTATGAGGTGCCACATCAATGCATAGCTAGCAGATATGGAATATGAGCCAATATCCAAGCCAACATTCAATAACATGTGGAAAAATAATTTTCATGATGTGACCCTTGCCAAGTCTGATGACTTTGCTAGGTGCAAAACATGTATTTTTTTAACTCAAAAAAAATGTTGTGGGTCCTTATCTAGAGATAAAGTAGAGAGCATCGACCAAGAATTAGTGATGTAATCAAATAAAATACCTTTTGTAATAAAAATGTATTACACATAAATTAATGTCTAAGTAATACCCTAAATAATGCCTCATTGTCATTCATGACAAAGTAGAATGCAAAAAAACATTTGTGCCAAGGATAGTCATAAAAAATAAAGTAATTACCGATAGAATAGTAGAGTTATCAATGGTAGGGATTATCACACATGTCATGGTTCATGTGTATATGTACTTTTTTTTCCATATGTTCTTAAAGGGTCTAACTTTACTATCACTTCATTGAACAAGGGCTTTAAGGATATGGAAACAACAATTCCAAATACTTATGTATCTTTACTATATAAACTTAGATCTTTAAAATACCCATTATATGATGAAATTTTGTCTAACAACTACTACCCTGAATGCAATAAATACATAGATGAAGCACACTCAATCGGTGCTTTCAAAAAACTTCCTTTTAGGCTATACCTTCAACTAAACAACTATTGTGAGGAAAATAAGAACATGTACTTCCTTCACTTTTTTATTTGTAAATTATGATTAAAAATAAATAAATATACAATGTTTTATTATTAAATCTTACATTCCCATTAAAATTAATTTATAAATCATGTTTGTTTTTGGAAAATCAATCCCAACCAACTCCCTTTGTTCTCTTATGTGTCTCTCAAGTGATACATTTATATTACCACTTCTAAAATATCAAATAAACTTTAATTGTACCAAATCTCATCTACTACTATATAAAAGTTTTTCTTGAGCCATAAATTCTTAGTATACCTTGAATATCATCAAACAAAATGTATTCATAACACATCCACTTCATTTAATTTTTATAGGTATCTCTTCAGAAAATAATTTGATTTATTCCTTGCATATTATCAAAAAATGGTGTAGCATTACCATAATAATTTTCATTAAAAGTAAGGTATCATTTGAGAGATAATTATAGATAAAAATAAAGGTATTGTGTTAAGAACATGTATTATTTTTTAATATACATGGGATAATACCAAGGTGTCATTTAGAAGATACCAATGAATACTAAGTATATAGTTTCATTTCCACTATATCTTATGTGATAATTATCTAAGGATTAATACAAAATTATTTGGTTTGATATACTTAAGAAGACCAATAGAAATGATTGCATGTGGAATGTTATAATGTTTTTAAATGAAGGTATCATTTTTGAGATACTAAGAAGGCTATTTTATATTGACTTACATAATATAATGGCAACCTAACCACATTCCATGCTCATATATGTATCTATTAATAAATATCTTGTAAATTATAGCTGTATATTAATATGAAAAAAATGTATAACATTATATGGAACTAAATGTAATTTTATTAGCTTTCCAATTGCACAAAATCATGTGTTTTTATATAGATTTGTGTTGTAATATTTATCTCTCCTTGTCTACAAAGGTATCTTATTCGATGTTGAGGTTGGTTTTCTTCTTGTAGGACATACCCATGAGGATATCAATGGCACATTTAGAAATATATCTAAATGTATACAAAGGAAATCTGTATGGAGAATGGTAGAGGTGATGGACACTTATGGCACATGTGAAAATACAAGAAACTTCATTCCATATTTAATTGAACAAGTAGTTGATTTCAAAGACATTGTTAATAATTACCAATTGAAGGGAAGTAATGAAATAGTATGCTTGACAAAATGCCAATATTTTATTCTATGCATAGAGCAAGTTTAGCCTATAATGCATTTCAAAAACTCTATAAAAGATAGAAATTGGTCCCCCTGATTAAATTATTAGGAGCAAAAGAAAATGGCGAGTCAAATTTTCTAGAGGGTAATCCTATGAGAATATTTTTTAAAGATTTAAAAAATAAATAAAAGTCACAAGAATCCATTGCTTTCAAAGACTCAAATAGAAGTAGAAAAAAGAGTGAAAAATAAATTAAACGTAACTTGATCAAGTATGTTAAGTAATTTTATGAATTTAGTTTGATTGGAAATAGCAAGTGGAAGGATCTAGCATATTACTTCTAAAATATTCATGACATAATGAAATAATACATGTTCCCTTATGAATTTGAATATATTGGAGATTTATGGCCTATAAATCACCACAAAATACCCCTACATATAGATCTGCACAAAATGGTTCATGATAGGGCCCTTGATTTATGAGTGGCATCAACAAATACATATGTTGATCCAAGAAGAAAAATACCAAAAATTTCATTTGATCTAGTTCAAGATGTGAAAAAGGGTGATATGATGTTTGTCAGACTTGATAATTATATAGGAGTGAACTACACAATATGGTTTGCTAGAGTTGAAAGAAATATTGAGATATTGAAAATAAATGAAGATCTAGAACAAAGTGTCAAAATAACTTGGTTCATGCCAATTTATGCAGAGAAAAATGATGTAGAAGAAGAAGAAATTTATTCAAGTTGTTTGGACTAGAAATGGAAGCCAAACCTAATAGACACCTCTTTACCATCCATTCTTATAGATAATGTCATCTACACTTGGAAACCAAATAAAACATGAAAAGGTAAAACACTTATTCTCACTAACTTTTTGAAAGGCATTGTAATAGACTATTTTAATTTATCATCAAATTAGGCACTTTCAAAAATAGTGATAAAGGATTATGAGTTATTATTTTCATTCATGACATTAAAAATTTGAAATGGTGTTTCCCTAAATTTGGAATGATAGGCATGAATTTTTTTTTTTCATATTTTAGTGCGTCTTTTTGGCATGTAGAATGTTTTACTGGATTAATATCTTGAATGCTCATTTCAGTTACTTATTTATTTTTTTCTATTCATATATAAAATATTATAGTCATATTACTAAAAACTATCATTCTCTAAACTATGATGGGTTATATTTCATAGTTATGAATATATTGATCAAATGTATATACAATATTTATAATTGTATATATTATTATTAAAGTTCATGATATAGTAATAGGTGATTATCTTGTTGGTATATATTCATGTCCTATTTTGTGCAAAAATGATATTATAATCTTAACATGGTTAAATAATAAAATAAAAAATTATTAAGTACTAAATATATATTTTATGGTACAATGATTGGCTAATTATTTTTAAAAACATTATTCTAGATATCATAAATTCCATTTATGTTTACTTGCATTTTATAAGATTTTTTTTAAAAATTTTATAGCTTATAAATATCCATTACAATTATTATTCTCAATTATTTTTTAGTACCACAAATGATTTTCATCCATTTCTCTCCCTTTTTTACTTAAAATTATCCATTCAGTTCCCAATTATTTCTTAAAATTGCTATAAACGTGCACTTCTATCTATTCATGAGATGCAACCATCTAAATTAATAAGGAAAAGGGAAAGCATATAATTAAAGTTTATGAGAGGAAGAAAAATCCATGGTTGAAAATAATTTAGAATTGCTACAAATACATTACATATATGTTGTTTATTTATAATAATTCAAACTAATTCTTGATAAATTCTAATTTAGTTCTGATAGTTTTTCAAAATTTGGACTACTAATAAGTCCATATTATTTTAAATTATTTAAACAAATTATCTTGGTTGTAAATAATTTGGACTTATTACAAATACATTAGATAGATGCAATTTATTTGTAATAAGTCCAATCAATTATTGATAAAGTTTGATTTATTTATGGTAATTTTTCAAAATTTGGACTACTATTAATTCCATATTATTTTAATTTGGACTAATAATAAGTCCATAATGTTTTTCATACTTAGTCCAATTTATTTGGAATATAGAAAATTGATTCTTGGTTTAAAATTCTCTCTAGTCCATTTGAGTGGTTATAAGGCCATATTATCAAAAAAATGCCTTGGCTAGAAATAATTAGGACTTATTACAAATACATTAGATAGATGCAGTTTATTTGTAATAAGTCTAACCAATTATTGATAAATCCAATTTATTTATGATAGTTTTTCAAAAATTGGATTACTAATAATTCCATATTATTTTAATTTTGACTAATAATAAGTCTATAATATTTTTCATACTCATTGCAATTTATTTGGAATATAGAAAATTGATTCTTGGTTTGAAATTTTCTCCACTCCACTTAAATGGTTATAAGTCCATATTATTTAAAATAGTCTAACTAATCCTTGATAAAGTCCAATTTAGTTCTAATAGTTTTTTAAAATTTGGACTACTAATAAGTCCATATTATTTTAAATTATTCCAAAAAATGACTTAGTTGGAAATAATTTAGACTTATTACAAATACATTAGATAGATGTAGTTATTTGTAATAGTCCAACCAATTATTAATAAAGTTCAATTTATTTAGGATAGTTTTTAAATATTTAGACTACTAAGAATTTAATATTATTTTGATTTGGACTAATAATATTTCTATAATATTTTTCATGCTCAATCTAATTTATTTTGAATATATAAAATTGATTACTGGTTTGAAATTTTCTCCAGTCCACTTATGTGGTTATAAGTCCATATTATCCAAAATAGTGCTTTAGTGGTTATGAAAAGGATAAGACATTTTCACAACAAGCCAGTTGGCATAGATCCAAATGATGTGATTGCATATTTAGTGCTAGACACATTTGGGATAATTTAGAAATGAGCAAAAATTGATAGTTTAGAGAATCCCACTTGCTATGGACATATTTTTGATGTAGGGTGAGTACCTTGAAGTTCCATGACACAGTAAAAACTATTGAAATACGAGGGGATCTAAAAACCCTTATTTTCATGTGATTTTAGTTTTTGGATTAATAATTTAAAATATTATCAAGAGAAAGTATACAAACATAATTTGATAGTATGATGCAACCTTGTCAGTTTCAAGATTTTGGATGTTACACTTAGGTGTTTATGTCATTTTTATCATTTTTTGCATGGTATTAAGTTGAAACTATTTATTTGTAATAACACATACAAAAATGAGTATTGTTTATACATCATTCCTTTTTTTAAATAGGTGTTACATCTTTATTTTGATACCATACCTTTTCCTTGATTATTTGATCAAACCTTTATTTGTGTGTGCCACTTGGTTGAAAGGGGTATCATTAAGTTTCCCATTTCATTTTAATTCTTATGCCATTATTATATATTTAGAACATGATAATGTCATTATGCTACTCAAATAATTTCAAATACTTGTTGCCTTGTGTCCAAATTGTAATCTCAAAACCATGTGTGCCTTTTGGATCTATACCTAGTAATGGCATGCCATTCTTTCTTGTCTAGCTTGTTGTTTATTTCAAAGAGCCTAGTTTTCTAAGTTGAGTTCAAAAATTATCCTTAAAAAGTTCAAATACAAACATTGATTGATTTATACCTATGCCTTATGTAATTTTGGCCTATACATTGATCTTTCACTTTTGGTTGTGTAACTTAGCTTAATTTTTTGCTTCAATTTAAATACTATTTTTGTGCCTAGATTTGGGAAGTGGTTTATCTTCTATATTCCTAGAGTTTCATGTATTTTGATAAATGACCAATCTTATGTTTAAATTTAAATTCATAGTTTATGCCAAAGTGTTTCAAATTTGTTTGATTAACTCTCTTGACTTTAGACCTCATTTTATTTAAAGTCTAGATTTTGTGCCTTTTCTAAAAGACTTAGTAATGCATGTTTTGAGCCTATCTTTTAATTTGTGCCTTACTTTCCAAAATACCTAGCAACCTTTATTTCTTTAGACATAGATTAGACTTTTATTTGAAACATTTTTTACCCTAAGTTAGGCATTTGGTTTTATTCATCCACTTGACCCTTTTGTGTTAGACATTTGAAATTAGACAGTTTCATACCAAATTTTATCATTAACCATTTTGGAGATACAACTCCATTCCTTAGACCAAGTTAGACTATGTTAGGACCATTTATCCTTTGAATTTTTTTTCCAGAGTTTGTAAAACTCTAGGCCTTTTTGTGAAACAATTGTCATGGATTTATATATGTTTTATTACACTCGTAGTGGAGCCATGTACAATCTAGATTATGATAACATTGTCACATAAAATGACTCTGTTTAAGACCCTTATAGTGATGATGTAGTTTAGACATATCCTTGTCTTCCTTACAATACTCAATTTGGAGAAAAAAGGCAAGAAACTCAAGCATAGCATTTAGTGATACCCTTTATGGGCTGATTAACATACCAAGTTCTCCATTTCAATGCTAATGGTGCCCAATCCCCTACCTATACCATTAACCATCCTTCAACTCACTATAAAAACCAATATTCACAACTCCCTACCATTACCATTACAAGACCTCATCCTTTGGCTCATGATAGCAACCAAGATTCATAATGTCCTACTATTATCATTCCATGACCTCATCCTTTGGCTTGTGATAGAAACCAAGATTCACAACACCCTACCATTAACATTTTAAAACCTCATCCTTTGGCTCATGATAGAAACCAAGCTTCATAATGACCTATCATTACCATTACCAAACCTCATCTTTTGGATCACAATAGCAACCAAGATTTATAATGCCCTACCATTACCATTCTAAGACAACATCCTTTAGCTTGCAATAGTAACCAAGCTTTTCAAAATCCTACCATTACCATTCCAAGACTTCATCCTTTGGCTTGTGATAGCAACCAAACTTTACAACACCCTACCATTACCATACCATGATCTCATCCTTTATATTTTGTAAGCAATCAAACTTCACAACTCCCTACCATTACTTTTATAGGCCATTCTAATTATGGTAACTAGTTATCATAACAAAGTTGGGCAATCATGACTAGATGAGACACAATTACCATCCTAAACTAGCATCCAGACTTTTTGAAGCCCATATTAGATGCACTTATTTACAAAGAGATCATTATTCAACCACCAATCATTCCTAATCTATTTCAAACCATCCCCCACTTTAGAAAACCCATGTCAATCATTGAGCCACAATAGAGTTAATCAATACCTCTCTAACTGAGTCAATCATTCAAAGACTAAGTTGTGTTAAAAAGTGGTATTTTATAACTACTTGTAAACCAAGGCCAAGAAAAACAACCAATACATGTTTTTTTTAAACACCTATTTGTGATGATTCAACTTGTGACAAATCACCTTTTGAAACTATTCCTACTATTGAATAGTCTCTCTCTGACAAGATGGTCTTACTAAGTCACTTCTTAATGATTATAACCACCTGTGGGAAAATTATTATCTCGAATATTATCCTATCTTTAAAAATTCTCCCTTTGATAAGAAAGTCTTTATGGAGTTATCTCTTGACATTTTCCCTCTCATTAAGAAATCTCACTTTGACAAACTAGTCTCTATGGAACCGATTATGCCATCACAAGCTATTATTTTCCCAATACCAAATGTTCAATAAGACATCATTGTAGCATCATCCATAGTAGATAAAGAATTATAATTAGATTTAGGTTCTATTTTTTAAATGATATCATATTTAGCATTAGAAGTAGACTCAACATCAGTCTCTACATTAGATTCAGAGTTCTTTGAGTCCAACTCAATTTAATAATCATAATACATTCATGGTTGTTAAAATATTGGTTATGCATGACTTTTAGATCAATTTGAATATATTTTTTAACCTTCCCCAATTTTTGAGGATGCTTTCTTTAGCATCAACATAATTTATCCTAGTATATTCTATAAGTCTTGCATTGCCTCTTTACATTCCATTACCATTCCACATGCCATTAGCACCAGCCAATCTATCCATTATATTGACATTCTACCTCCCACAAGTATTGATTGAGACCAATGGAATCACACCTTATTAAAATGCATCCATGGTGACATATCAGTTAAAGAATATCAGGGGGACCAAGACCACATTCATGCATAAGAAGAACAATCTCCTAGTGAAAATTTTTTATAGGTGCTAGGGGGGAATCAAAGTCCAATATTATCAACTTTTATTGAATCCTTATTTGAGGCACTAAAAGATAATAAAATTCAATAATCAATGTTCCTTAGTGAAAATTTCTTAGAGGCACCATGGGAAAATCAAGAAAAATTCATTAGTGAAAACCTCATTGAGGCATAAATAGTTAAGCACAATAGTTATTCACTACTTGATGAAGACATTATGGAAGATAACATCAATACAACTTCCAAATTATAACATAATTATATGGAATCCACTCTTAGGCCCAAACTATAAAAAAATATGGTGATCTTATCAAGAACATATTCATAATTATTTAGCCCCACCAAAAATAAAGTTATGTCAAATCTAGAATAAAAAACATTATGTGTGACTAATAATATTGATCTTTATTTGTTGCCCAATAGTTATACATTCTATTATCATCCACCTTTACATTGTCAAATTAGACCTATCAACCAATACTTATTTGTATTTACCATCCCTAGATGAACTATCCTTTATAAAATTTTCAAATACATCTTGTACCAATGTTTAAAAGAAATAAAATCAAAAACCAACAAAAATCACAACATTATTGGAGTCCAAATCTGTAGTAGGTTATTGATAGAGCAACTATTCAAAAGGGGTGTGGGCTAGAAATTTACATGATTGACTATTCTAGTTGTATCATATTTTGATCAAGATGTGCATTTCTAAATTAATGGAAAGAACAAAATCATTTAGTACACATTCTCCTTACTTTGCTATTTATTTTTGGCTTACCATTTACCTTGACATTTTCATTTGCCATTCACCTTGTCATTGTTTCATACCATATCATTTACCTTACATTATCACTTGGGGGTAACCCTATTACCATTATATCAAATTTCCCTCCTATTATATTATTTATGCCATACCATATACCATCCCACCATGCCTTCACTTTTGACCAAAATTATTTTTATCTTCCCTACCTAACCCTTTTGACCTTGGTTTTATTGATTCTTCAAACACCTTCCACAAGGGAATTACAGTCTAGTTTTAGCAGTTTCATAATTATGTGGTCCAATAGAAATATATGAAATTAGTATGACATTGGATCTAGAAATTACATATTTAATTTATGCTTGACTGGTGTTACTAATTATAACTTCCTTTGGGCAAATTAGTATTTCACCTAGTGTTACTAATTATAACTGCCTATGGGAAAACTAGTATCATTGACGAATGTCATTGTTTCCTAATTATAAATACCTATGGGAAAATTAGGAAAAGCACCTTTACCATGAATTTACACATTACCTCACCCTAACTATTATCATTTACCTTTACATTTTCTTAAATGTGTGAACTTATTGTTACCTAGTCAGATCTCATCACCTTTTGTGTGAGCAGAAATACTATGACTTGAGGTTCTAATGGTACTATGTAGGTGGCATTAAATTCACATTGAGATCAACTCAGTCCCATTTTCCATACATTCTCTCTATTTTGTGAGCATCTTAAGCCAATGTTCTCACCATTTTGCAAGTAACCTAAGCCACTGTTATCTCTATTTTACGAGTGGTATCCTATCAATATATAACATGTTTAGATACCTCAAAACTTTCAAAAACATTTGTCCTATTTAAACCTAGTCAGTCATCTTAGATCCACCCTATTGGGAAAAATCTATTATTTGTTCTAATCCACTTCCCTACCATTAGGGGTGTGACCTTCCCTTTGTATGTATCCTTGTTTGGTGGCACCACCTTCTTATTACTCCATTGATCCTTCACATATAGGTATTGACTTGGTTAATGACAAGATGTTTTTTTTAATTTTAATTTCAAGATTTATATGTGTTTATTTGATTAATTTTTTGTTTGTTTATTTTCCCATTTATTTGCTTTCATTATTAAGCCTTGACTCAGTCTATATGCATTTTTTGGGTGTTTACTTACATATTATTCCTAATTCTATCCATATTCATACATCAACACTATCATCATGGTTTTTATCATTGGTGTATTATTTTTAATTATTTATTATATTGGGAGTCAATCCTTCTACATATTTAGGATACATTATCATGGTGTTTTATACCATGGTATATATCATCATGTGCTACAGTAAATATCAACTCATCAAATGTTATAAACAATGGAGTTGTAGAAAGGTCTCCTTGGTAACCTTGGTAAATCCTCCCACCCTCATTGATCAAATCAACCCTTTGCCCATTCTATTTATATTAATGATAATAAGGATGAGCATATTTGCATTGACAAGTACAAGTCAATCATTAAAATTGATCAATTCTTATTATTCTATTCCTCATTCCATTTTCTCCCATGTTTGGGTGAACTACATTGGAGTGAGGTCCATTTTGACTATATAGGCAATGCTTCAATACATGACATATATTGGTTTATCTCAACCACCTTTATTCTTCCAATAATCTCTTTTATCACTTTTTGCATCCTTGTGTGCCTAGTTTTTTATGGATTCTATAGTCATTATACCATTGCACTGACATTTGTGCCCACTCATCTTTAATATGTATGATAGGTTATATCCTTGAGTTATGCTTACCAATTTGACCTAGTGGGGCACAACCAAATATAGTTATTCCATCTAAGTCCTCTTAATGATTATAACCACTTATGGGCTAATCATTATTTTAACTCATCTACCCTACTGGGGTATGTGCCTATACCATTGATTATAATTGTCTTTGGTCAAATCAGTGTCTAAACCTTTGTTACTAATTATCACTACCTTTGGTAAAATTAGTACTTATTAAATAAATGTGTGTAAGAATTCTCTTGATTGGATTAATCTCACATATATATTAGATTTGTTTTTCTTACTTCTTTTTTAGGGACCGTCCATCAATCATATGTGTCAGCCACTCCCTCGAGGGGGCATCATTATAGGATTTATAAATGTTGTTTGGATCTTCTTCTTTAATCATTAAATTCTTTTTTATTAATAACCTATTTAATTCTTTGAGAATACGTTATTATTTCTATAACTTACAATGCCTTCTCAAATAAAGGCAAACTATAGACACCTAAAATCGGCCACAACTGGCTCTAATTAGACTTCAAACCAATTCCTACCAACCATTACAAATTAAGCCTAGGAGTCATTAAACATCCCAAATTTATTCATGCATCATTCATCAATACTCAAAATCATGTTGAGGCATCCTTATTTGGGATACTATCCCATATGTAATAATAACCTCTCATGGATTCATCCCTAATCACCTTGTGGCATAACTATCAATTTTACCTATGAACCTATTTAATGGGGCACTTGAATAAATCTTAAAAAAGTAAAAGCAATAATCAAAATCAATCATATAATTAAACAAGATTAAATGCCTAGTTGAATTATCCATTTGTAATTAATGAATATAAAAAAAAATGGAAATTCTATAAATCAAAATATCAAGCCCTTTCATCATTGCCTTTATGAGTTGTCAAGCTCTTCTAAAATATCTAATTTGAGAGCCATACCTAGTAATTTAAAATCATAATTACATGACAACTATTAACTCAACTAGAGTTAGTATTAACTCACCTAGGGTTATTTTAAACACATTCCATATATAAAATCAACCTTAACTTACCTTAGGTGAGAGTTAATTCTTTAGGTTATTAATGCAAGGCCATGCCTATTGGTTTTTAAGCTATTTTGGATAAAAAATTATTAAGTACAAATACCTTCAACAAGCTTGGATATGTATATTTATTATGTAGTATTTCCTCCATAAACCTTATGCAAGTAGTGTTACCATGCCCAAATCTTAATCCAAATAATCAAATCCAAGGTTCCAAAGAGAGGAGCCAAACAAGCTTTATTGTCAGAGACTTCTTGATGCACAATCCAAACAAGCCACTCAAAAATCCATATGGAGCTCCAAATAAGGTAAAAGAGTGTATTCTTTTATGTTTTTATTATGATTTCATATGTTTACTTGTTACTTAAGCTCTCCCTAGTGTCTAGGCTAGAGTTGTTAGGATTTTAGTGTGTTTTTTTTAGTTTTATTTCTTAAACTAAAATAAGACTAACCTCCCCTCTATGTGTTCATTGTCCATAGTTACCAATATGGAAAAAATAAAATCTACATACATAATTTAATAAAATTAGATGTACAAAAATAATTTGAAGAAAAAATAACTTCCATCAAATATGTGATATCCTTCATGAAAAGAAGTTAGTTAAAAAAATTAAAACATATATCTTATGCAATAAAAAGTAATGAATGCAAAAAGAAATTTAAATAATCAAAGTGGATACAAAGAATATGTGTGACTTTTAAAATATATTATTAATGAATCATTATAATAATGATTGCAATAAGATATATAAAATTCTCTACAAGATTCATTTTCTTTAGGAATATAAATAGTTTTACTCTTAGAAGTAGGAGATTTAGTCATTTTCTATCAATACAAAGTATCATGCATGGATGTAATTTATAACATTTAGAGATACGATGCTCATATTTTTCACAATACACATAAGACTTATCAATTTTAACCATATCATGAGCATTAAAAAGTGTATAATCAAAATAAGTTACATTATAATTCATACTATGAGGAGGCAATAAGATGCCAAGTTTTCAATAGAAGCATTTGAAAAATTATAGCGAAGACCTTTAGAATTTGTACTTGTTTTAGGCAAAATATATTTGAAAATATTATTTTCAAACTTATCAAATGTACCACCTGAATAGTCTATACTATGGATGAATTTTAAACTAGGGTTGGTAGAAGAAGTGTTTAAAGATGTTGAAAAGCATAAATATATTCACCAAAATTAGAGATATTAAAATTATTAAAATACACAAATGTAATAGTTAATGCATCAATAAAAGTTTGAATAGACATAAATTACAATAACATAAATTAACAATATCAAAAGAAAAATATTATTACATACATGAAATGAATGCGTAAATTGACAAGGTTACCTCAATAGTGAATCAATCACACAAAATGTGAGACAAGATATTTTACAAGTGGGTAAATCAATCGTATCAAATAAAAAACCCACACTAGTATTGAAAGCTTGAAACAAGAATATATAATTATAATATCATGAATAAGCTAGGAGAAGAATGATTTTAGGCCAAGAAAGTATCAATGATGCAATACCAAGACTAGATCAACAAGATTGAGTTGGATTAATAATTTTTAATAATGAGAGAGGAGATATCTTTATAAAGAGATAAAAGAGAAAACAAGTTACAAGTACAAGATCTAGAATGTGTGTCATGTGTCCCTAATCATATTATAAGTGTGGAGGATGTGTGTTCCATGTGGGGGAGAGGAGTTACATGAAAGTAACTCCAAATACAACAAATAGACTAAAGAGGTGAGTGGAACTTAAAAAGGCTAGAATAAAGTGCATTTATAAATACAATAAATGAAACATACACATAAGACTTAGGATAAGATTATAAATATATAAGAAGGACCCAAATTAAGGTTAATTATCCAATATTACCTTAAAGGTATGTTCTCTTATTTCAATGGTATAATGGGTGTGATAACTCTAGGATAAAATATTTATAAATATTAATAAGTTGAATAGATCACAAATTTATATTCTATTAATAAATCCCTTGGCCTTTGATTATCTTATTATGTGTAACTTAGTCCAATGTTAATAGTCTAGGGATGTTGATTTGTCCCTAAATTCATCTTGGTGAAATCAGATTCATTGGTCTTAGACTATTTATATTTATTATCTTGACAATCCATGTCAAAAACCCATTTCAAGGGTACCATTCCTTTGGGTATATTATTTTATTTCAAATGAAAGATACCATCATTTTACTTATCATATTTATTAATATATTTGAAATCATTTTCATCAATGATCTAAGACTCAAAGGCACCAAAATCTACTATAAACTAAATAATCTATTTTTCATCATCATATATATGATAGTGATCAACATTATTATGAATTGAAGTACATGAAATTAGTTACATAGATAATTTATTCATTTTTTATTTTTGGAGCAGAGACAAACTAGTTGCAAAAGTGGAAAAGAAGTTAGTTGTTTGATCCTACTCCCTGGGGACTAATTTTATATTGAAATCCTCAAAAGACTCAATCAAATACTAGGATCTATATTTATATTTCTTGATATATGAAAATTTACAATAGTATCAACTCCTAATTTAGTTAAAAACTAGCTCAAAGTCTCCAAACATCAACAACTACTCGACATTATGTTTCAATGTGAATTTGAGCCTTAAAATTAAATCTTCATAAGTTGCATTGTTATTAATGCATGAAAATTGTAGTAAAAAATCTATCAGGGACTATCTCCCATTAGGAGTAGTTAGTGTCATACCCACACCAAATCCCTCATTGGATTTAGCACCATCAAAATATAAGGTCTACAACTATGAAAGACCTTCAAATTCTTGTTCATGGTCTTTAGGCTTGGTTTTGAAGTTGTAAATCCATGTGTGATGAAGCATATTTTATTATCTCATTTTTGGAATTAAATTATTTGATCATATAATTCATTTTTTGTTCTCTATAAACATTGATTTGATTATCTCCTCCCTTCTAGAGAACCCACTTATGCAAAATATGTGGCCATGTGTCCATTCAGTGTTTTTGACTAGTTATAGATTAAGAATAAACCATACACCAAAGGAATGTCAACTACTAAGATGTTAATAAAATACTAGACATGTAGTTCATAGGCAAGTTTCATGTGAACATTTATCAATTATCTAACAACTGGGATTGATGATTTATCCAGATGTAGGACTACTATTTTGGAATTATCTAGTGTCAACCCTAGTATTTTCCATATCCATGTGGGTATTATATTGGCTAAGTCACCTAAGTCAAATAATAAATTATGTATATTTTTCTCAAATATTATGATAACCAACATGAAGGGTGAAACCTCAAGTTTGTATTTATACATGACCATATTTTCATGTGTAATTTTTGATTTGTCAGTGGATGATTTACTAGTCAAAGTTTTATGCAAAAAATCTCTCTATTTTATGATTTGAGCTAGCTCTTGAAGAGTAATGTTAACCTTTATTTTATTCATATACTCAACTATATTATATCCACTCTTAGTTTGTGGATCAAATGGATGTTTTTGATCATTCCCTCTATGAGCAGGTTGGACTTTTATTAACATTTATATTAGGGGAGTGGATACATTATTGTTTAGAGGTGTAGAATTTGTGTCATGATGTTGATTCCTTTTCCTTATATTATAATTACTCATATGAAATTGATGAAAGACATGAATTTCATTTATGTTTTCTTAAGGATCATTTTCATCCTCAATTGGAAATAAGAAATCATAGGTATCGAATAGCATGGTTATATTAGAAGTATTAGAGGCACCAATTATAGATGAATTAGGTTGATTTGGTATTACCTCGTATCTTTCCATTACCTTTTGAAATATTTCAAAAGTAGTATATAACTCTATATAATCTAGTTAGCCATGTTATGTAGTACCATGGAACCTACACTAGTTAGGTAAGGCTAACTCACAAATATTCATCGTAGACAATTTATTAAGATTAGGGTCCAAATTATTACCTAGTCTATTAAATGGTTTTTTATGTCTTTGGAATGAAAAGTTCACATTGGTTATTTCCCCCACAGTGTTTCCCAAGAATTTTTGCATTCTTAGAAATTTATTACTAAGTTTCTACACCATAAAGTGGATGGCATCCAACTCTATTTTGGTGGAGTCAAATGTTATCCCCTATGTGGTGGAGGCATTAACTAGGACCAAATATTGATTATTATTTTGTTGATTAGACATGTATATGATTGTTCATAAAAATTATATTTTGGTTTAGTGTCGCATGAGTCAAAGGTAAATGATTGAAAACTTGGTTTTGATTGTTTGATATGACATTATGATTGGCATTTGGAATAGGATTTAGGACTAGGAAATTTGGATCAATATTAGGTATAGATTGAAATGAAGATTCAATTACCTATCAATGCTAATATATTTAACATAATCACTTGATAAGTTATTAATGTTTATATCTTTACATAAAAGTATTAAAGTCATAGGATCTAGGGAATTTTTATACATTTCATGTGTTAAGTCAACCTAAGGTTTGTATGCATCAGCCACACCAATGTACATATTTTGATATCTTGAATTAAAGGCTATAATTACTTTATTGTGTTCCCTTTTCATTCTATAAAAAAATTAGTGTAATATGCTAGGACTGGTACCTTATCCATATTGTGTCATAGATTTGTCATGACATTGAGCCTATAACGTAATTTTACTTTCTATAATGTTGAGGAACCAATCATAAGAAACATATTGTAGTGTGAATGGGAATAACCTAAATGAAATATCCACATGAATTAAGTTTAGCAAGCCTATAGAAATATTGAAATATTTCATGTGTTACTCTATAGTTCATCACCTAGAAGGAGAGAACAAAAGAGCTTCTTTGGGTTCATAGGTAGATCATGGATGACACTAGTTAAGGTGATGGTTAAAACATATAACTAGGTAATAACAAAGTGTTAAGGTTTGTTACCTGTTAGTGAATTTGGCTACGTAATAAATCTTCTAGAGACACCTCTATCTGATTTGGTTCTTTGATGAACCTGCAAAAGTACTCATAATAATAGACCAGAATTAGAGTTGGCCTTTGTTAGCCTTACTAGGGAATCAAGTGTACATAACTCAAGTTAATAGTTAACAATAACATATTATGGGCCCTTCTTCTAATGCCAAATAAATTATTGTTAATGTGGGTTTTGTGCACACTATGATAATATTATGAGGAGACCAATAAAATTTTAGGATTGGTTAAAAGATTCACTCCGAGGCACAAGTTATGGGTATTTATTTTGTAAATAATCACATGGTGTGATAATGGTGAGAAAAGTAGTTATTTATCTTGGATGGTTTAGATGATGCGAGTCTAAAATACACTTGAGGTGGATGGGTGGATCTAACTTAAAGTGAAATTAATTAAAAAAAGGAAAAAATGAAGGAAAGTTAGAGTAAAAAATAAAGGGATCAATGACTCAACTAAAAAATTAACCCTCTCAATCCAATTTCCTCTATCCTAAGTTGAGTAGATGTCTAATAATCAGTACCTACTACAAATTTCCATTAACACAATAGACATACAAATAAAGCTAGTCATCAAAGGAAATAATTATAATATACTCAATAATCATCATCAAATATATGGTTAGAACTAGACTTTATAGCACATTCCTACTTCTAACCATTAGAAAATATTATCAATAATCAATGTGCAGTCAAACTAACATTTTGTTCAATCTAAATAATTTCAAAATAAATAGTCATGTTGGATATTCTATATTATATTAACTTAATGTTAATATTAGTAAGAGAAAAAAAAATTAGAAGATACAACACTTCAACATAAACTTAAAGAACATTATAAGAATTTCTTGCTTCTATTAATTATGAAAATTTGCTCCCTTACAATGTTTAAGAACATATATTTAAAACTTGGGATGAGGAAACCTCATCCTCAAAGCTCAGTCTAATTTGATAGTGTCTAAATTAATAATGTATGTCAAAAATATCATGCAATACATGCATGAATAAAATATATTAAATATAATCCAAATTTAGGCACAAAATCATTTTCCACATACAATAATATGCAACTAGAAAACATATCAAGAATTACACAAATTATTAGCTAGGATTGTCAATATAATTTTTAATTTAGTAAACTAAAGTCTCACCATGGAATCTCTCACCAACATATCATACATAACCATTGTCATTAGATTTTTAAATAAAGTGACAATAGTTGTCCAAGGTGATAGTGGAGGCACTGTATCTAGCAAGGTGATGACCACTAGTCCTATATAAGTATACACCATAGTATATTTAAGGATCATAAGTGGAGGTGTTTAAGGTTAATCTTGAGTGGTATATGCTCCTGTTAAATTAATCAAGTCCCCTTGTCCTTGTAACCATTTAGACTCAACCATTCTTATATCAAAGTCCAACTTAATAGTTTTAAAATCAATAATAGACCCTTTTAACAAAATTGGAGTTTTGTCCACCAACCTTTCATGTATGGATATAGAGGATTTAAAATCACAATGAGTGTATCTATCTGATCTATCTTATCTCTAGGAAATGTAATAAATTATACCAATTGTTTATTAGTTTTGTAGGTGGTAATCTCCACTTATAATTTAAAGCTATTAGCTACAATTTGTAACTAATCTTTAAAAAAAAAAGGATTGATGTTTATTCCACCCTATGGAGTATTCACATCGGTGATTCTTATATCTAAAAATAATTGAATGGTACTCTATTTTTTATTATCAATTTTTTCACTAACCCTTACATATTTTGATGTCATTCAAAAAATTTAAGCCTACTTGGTACTTTATGATTTTATGTTAGGGTCACATCAAGTGCTAACATTAGATGAAATTTTTAGTATTATAGTATCCTTATATATTTGCCTATAAAGGTCAACTTTCCATCCCAGTACATTGATTCATAAAATTTGATAACATGCCCCCATCATGGCTGAGATTGGGCTCTCCTTAACCTGATTAAACATAATATGTGATAAAATTTATTAGAAAAACTCTAGATAATATACATTATGTCTTTGGGATAATCAATCACATTATTCTATTTCAATTTCTTCTTATATTGATGAAATCCCATGAATGTTTGCCTGATCACCCATCTAGTCTCATATAACATAGTGAGGAAATCTTCTTCAAATTCATCCAAGTCTCTGGGATAAAAATACATGTATAAAAATACACTATAAATAAAAATTCTTGCTTAAAAACTATGGGGAGCATAATATAATTGACAAGATCACAAAATAGAGATAAAAACATAAGTAATTTATCTCCTTTGTCATGTTTGATGTCTGCTTATTGGCATAAGGATGTTTGTGCTTAGTTTATGAAATTATATACTCTTGTCAATGCTTACCCATGATGGTATCCCCTATCCAATGGTCACTTTTGGATTTGATTTTCTATTGGCTTGTCTTGGTGTGAAGATTCACATAAAATGGGCATTATAAAACTACTCTCAATAGATTATTGAAGGGATTCATACAGAATAACCTTACACACAAAAGTTTGTTGTCATATGGTGTGGGCACTTGTAAATGTATCTATAATAACTAAATCTAATCCTAAGATGGTCAAGTTAAATTCTAGCTTTGGTTGAGTCTAAAATAACTAAGGTTGAGTCAAGTTAACCTTGGGTTGGGTCAAAACACTGATAAAATGTTTTCACCTCAGTTTTAGATATTTTTGAGGTTGTGAATCAAATTTTAGGAATATTTAAGAATTAATAAATAACTTTGTTAGCTCCTTTGACCTTTGACTTCATATTTGGATAAAAAATCTTTTTTAGATAAATGAAATTCACTAACTCAACTTGGAATTTTTACTCAAGCAATTTAATTATGATTTAAAATGTAATTAATATTTATTAGTACTTTTTATATGTTGGAAATTATTTTTATTTTTTTAAATTATTATCTTGACATGCCAAAAGTGTCAAATTACTCAGTTGTAATTTGACTAGCATTAAAACCGAACTAGATTATTGGTGCATACAAGGTAATACCCCAAATAAGTAAGCCTCACCACATTTTGAGTAATAAAATCCCTTACATAGATGAATTTGTTAATTTGGGTGATTTCTAGGCTTAGATTGTGTCATTTAATAGAAATCAAATTGAACCCCAATTTAGGCATGAAAGTGGTCAAAATTGAGTATCTACAATTTGACTATGTTTGAGAAGGTGTTATGAGACATAGGAACAATAACATATTTTCAAATAATTCAAAAGTCACTAATTTGAATGGTTCAGTCCCCAAAGAGTAGTCAATTAGTCCTTGATGTCCCCTTGAGGGAGTGGGAGGAAAAATAGAATCATCGAACATTCCCTTGAAATGAATAAAATGACATGATCTAGATGGGAACAGAGGTGAAATTACTAAATTATCAAAAGATGGTTATAAAAAATAATAGTGGTAGAGTCATTACGTTTCCCAAAGGTGTTTATAATCAGTAACAAAGGGTGTGACACTGGTTTGTCCAAAGGTGGTTATAATATTTAGCACACATGTTTGCCCCTCTGGGTCAGATATGGATTTGTCCAAAGGAAGTTATAATTAGTAATAGAATGTGATACATGGATTTACCCAAAGGTAGTTATAATTAGTGGGATAGGCATTTGCCCCAGTATGGTGTTTATGGTTATAATCATTTACACTAGACATAAAAATATTGATTTTCCCATAGACAATTATAATCATTCACATATTTAAATTACTTGATTTAAAATGTGTTTTCCCCAAAAATTTAAGATATAGTGTAAAGTGATCAAAAAATAATTTTTCACATTTGGGAATATTTACAAGGCTAGCTTATGCAAAAATATATAAAATGGATTTATGATGAGTTGGTAAAGAATAACAACATGTTTCTAGCTTATGTGTGAGTTCAAAGATGCAAATTCAAATAAACATGAGGTATAGGTTGAAAATTAATGTTGTTAAATGGGTATCAAGAGAGGCCCAAAAATATGGTTTGGTTACAATATAGTATATAGGATCAAAAGACATGAAAAATTGACCATCAATCTAAAATATATACTTTTTAGAGCATGCAAATACATAGGCATCTTGGTATTTTGGCACTTTGGCACAATTTTTGCATATGGCATTGTATTTTTTAATCAGCATATCAATGTGATGTGTAAATATCTTCTATGTCCATGACATTTAAGATACATTGACAATCATTTTTGGGTCCTTCAAGGCTGACATACATATATATGATATTATTTTGATACACACACACACACACACACACACACACACACACACACACATGATTCCATGTTGGTATCTTCTTTATCTCATGTTTAAAATTGATTAACATTATGGATGTTTAACATTTTTGATGTTTATGCTCATGTATTCTCTACTCATTTATTGCTTATGCCATGTTTATGAGATGTTGTTTTGTTGGTTATCTACTTACTCAGAAATGCACATCTATATAAACATTTAATAAATCATTTTTACTCTTTTTTATTACTCATGAATTTAGGCATTTGTTTGGGTACTTGGATGTTTTTTGATATATTAGAGAATTACTACCATTGCATTAATATGATAGTCTCTTTATGCTTAATTTTTTCTATAGCTTGTGATATTTTGCATCATAGTTATGAAAAACTAAAATAATAATATATATCCTAGTAATGGAAAAAATAGTTTAAATATAAATATAAACAACCTAGGAATAAGATATGCATACTCAAATCCCATATGTAAATATAACAAATAAAGTAAGTGTAGGACAAATTACAACAACCTAAGTACATGATATGGATAATGAAGACATAAGTGTAATTAAAATGTAATAGTTTGATGACAAATGAAAAATAAAAAGGCAACAAGACAAATAAAAACAAATAAACAAACAAACAAACAAGGCTATACAAAAAAATAATCAAAACTAATAAACAACAAAACACCAATAAACAAAATAAATAAATGAAACCCAAATAAACAAGACAAGATAAACAAAACTTAAAAAACATAAAACAAAAAAATAAAATAGACAAAATAAATAATAAAAATAAAAATAGATAAAACAAACAAGTCTATACAAATAAAACAAACCAATGAAAATAAATAAACAAACCAAAGCAAAGAAAAGTGCAATAAACAAACTAATCTAAAAACACAAAGGAAAACAAATAAACAACAATATATAAAAAATGGTTAATCACAATGTTAATTCAAATAGAATAAAAATTATTTGTGCATGCATAATAAAGGTATTAGTCTTGGTGATAGGGTGACCCCTAACCTAGGGAGAAATAACATAAATAAAAACACCAGAACAAATGGAAAATGGTTGCCCTTAGGATATAGAGAGTAATAACACAAACATGATGGCAAATATTTCCCTAGGCTATAAGGGACACTGAAACAAAACAAACAAAATGGGGGGAATATAAGAAGAGGAATGGGTAGCTAAGCTGACTCCAGATACACTAGATAAGTGGATGTTGTCTACATAGTTTCATGGACATAAGATCTAACATGAAATTTAAGCTAAACTTAGTTCTCCCAGGATGGGATATAAGAAAATATGATAATGAAAACATGATTGACATGTAGAGTAAAATATGAATGGTATCATAAAAGAGTGCATAATAAAAGAGGGGGATGATGTTCACAGTCAAGAAAACATCAACACAAAAAAATTGTGCATGTGTGAGGATGTGGTTTAGGCTAAAACCCATTCTAAAAGATAAGAGATGTGTATTTATAAATTAACTAATTTGGTAATTCATAGTGTTTACTACATATATGTCTTGGAATGGGAATGAGATCACAAAATAGTGATATCATTGGCAATGGTTGATCATAAAATGTCAAGAACATTCAAACTTAAATTGCTTGCAAAAAAACAAGAGCATAATATCCAAGTGGAACCAATTCATAAAATTTGAATGCACAATGTTCACAACATGATCTAGAAAAATGGTGAGAGTATATGGCTAAATATAATAAGGATGGATAAACTAAAGGATAATTGGTTACATTTTAAATATTTAGGAGTCCTATAATATTTAAGGCAAAAAAGTGGTTTAAAAATAAAGGAAGGCAACTGAGCTAACTTGAGATACCCCATGTATCCAAGTGTTTCCTACATAGTTCATGTGGACCTTAGGTTGATGTAGTTCTCCTAGAATTGGGAGGGAAAAGGAAAATTAACCTATAAATGAATTTGGATAGGTAATAAATTCCATTCCCAAAATTTTTGGCACCATTATATTTTGTGTGGAAAGTCTAAGCCATTTTTCATGATTTTTAAGATTTTCCTAGGTTTTTTACAAATAATTAGGGGTTTTTGAATTATTTCAAATGTTTTTGAAATTTTATATGAATCTCCACTCAATAAATAATTACAAGATACAACAATATTTGACTCCTAAAATGAAGAGAGCATGGCTTAGGGGTGACTGAACTGACCTCAAAGTGAATTGAGCACTTCCTACATAGTCCCACAGGTCCTTAAATCACTATATTTCTACCTATACAAAAGGTATTTGACTAAGTACTATCAATTTTATTTATAGGAAAATTCAAGGTATGTTAATAGTAATGGAAAGGTAATGAGGTAATGCATGGTAAAGGTTTTTTTTTCCCAAATTTGGTTATAATTAGGAAACAATAACAAAGGGTCAGTGGTACTAATTTTCCCACAAGCAGTTATAACTAGCTACATGAGTATAAAACATAACAACAAATGAAGGATGAAATTTATAAGACTAATATCATACTGATTTCATATACTACCATTCAAATGTTTTATTCTAAAATGACTTATGAAATTGAATCTGTCATTAACCACTGAATGTTCCTAAAGTACAAATGAATTAGAACCAAGGCCAAACATGATAAACAGGGTGAGGTAAAAAAATAACTAGATGTCAAGGGTCTAATGACATGATATAACTACAAAAGGGTATAGTAAAATAATAGGTATAGTGTGACATAACTTAAATGATTTTTGTAGATGATAATTTGAGTCCCTTAATCTTAAAATTATTTGAGTTGCATTATGTTCATTAAGTCATCAAGTTCATCTCCCTCTAGCATGGTGAGCCTATACATTCTAGAATCATAGTTAACAATAAATACATAAATTCCTAATAAGTTTGGTTATAACTTTCCTTTTTTATTTTTATTGGCATTGGCATTCTTCTGATTATATTTTAACACAAGGTCACCAAGCTCAAATTCATAATGCGTAATGTGCCTATTGTATTGGCCCCTTAATTTATTTTGATAAGCCTAAAGGTTATTCAAGGTAGACATGCAGTTTCCATGAAGCAAGTCTAGATCTTGAAAGTGAACTACTTTGTATTCCTCATCATTGATGATGTGTTGTAGTGAAATTTAGAGATAATACAACACAACCTTGATCAGAAGAATGGCCCTAGTGCCATAAAAAAGTGAATAGGGGTAGCTCCTATTGGAGTATGGAATGTTTTATGCTATACCTAGAGGGCATTAAATAGCTTCAAGGGCCAATTACGAACAACATCATTGATAATATTCTTTAGAATATTGATAATGGTTTTATTAAAAGACTCATCTTAGTCATTATCTTGTAGATAATAGGTAGTAGAGAAATGTTGTTTGATACAGTATTGGGTACAAAGTGGTTTCACGTATTTTTTTATTAAATGATCCACCATTAGAAGATATAATTTCAAATGGGATACCATAAGGTAGATGATATGGTTGAATATGAACATGGATATCTACTTACCAGTTATGTAAGTGAGGGGAATGGCTTCCACCTTATTAGTGAAATATTTGATAGTAGTTAGGACACATTTATGGCTATTTGAGGATGTAGGATTTATATTTACTATGATGTTGAGTCCTCATGTTGAGAATGACCATGGTGATTTTAATGTTTTGAGTTTTTTATATAGAGCATGAATCAGATAAGCATAATTCTGACACTTCACACACTTTTTCACCTATGTAGTTACATCTACTTCCATATGTAGCCAATAATAACTAGTATGCAATAACTTTTAGGCCAAGATTTCCTCACTAGTATGGGATCCACACATTCTTTCATTAACTTCCCTAAATGTTAATCTATAATTTTCCAAAGTTAAACAAGAAGTAGAGTTCCATCATAGTTTTTAAGATACGAGGTTAGTCCAATTCAGATATAATGACTAGCTTTGTGGATGAAAGCTTTTTTTCTTGCATGATAAGTCAAGTGGGATAATTTGGTCATGGAAATAGGCATATATGTTAGAATACTAGGGATATGTGGGACCAAAAATGTAACAAAACATATTGATATCTAATTGTTCATATGTTTTTGATTAATTAAGGCAACAAACTAGGGGCCAAACCTTATATAGTCAAAAAAGACAAGAAGGCTGGCAAACAAAAGATGCCAGCACCAAACCAATGTCACAACCGAGAAACAAAGTCAAAATCAGAACAAAAAATTGGAAAGACCAGATTCAAAAAGGATGAAACTACATAACTATAGAATTAACAAGATCCTTAAGATTCTCATTGTCTACATTGTTAACATTCCCTATATTACCCACTACTTCCATGATCTGCAATGGCCTTCTGCACATGGACCACCTTCAAAAGCTATCTTCATCATCAATGTGCATCATTCATGCTCCATCATCTCCTTCTGAATGATCTCTCTAATGTTTGGGGGTATATGAGCCCCTTGTCGCCATACCCTCCATCTTGAGAATTGCTGACCAAGGTTAGCACAAGCATTAGTGACCCTATTACCTTCTCTATAGGTGTGGGTAATCTCAACCTCAGAAAACTTTTGTAAGAGAAACTGGATGTCTATAATGATGTCTTTTAGATGGATACCAACGTTAGATGCTTTATTAAAAACATCTATGATCAACTTAGAATCTCCCTAAATATTCAAATTTCTAATTCCTAGGGATATAGCTAACTTTAATCCCTAAAGTAAGGCCATAGCTTCAGCATAGTTATTGCTCTAGAAACCCATGCCACCAGCATAGACAACATACATCCCTCCTTTTTCATTTCTTATTATTTCTCCTCCACTTGATTTACCACTCAACTTAGATGCCCCATCAAAATTGAGTTTCATCCAATTGGGTTTAGGTGGTATCCATTTAGTATGAAGTCTCTAAATAATTTTGGAATTATCATGCCCAGGGATAAGGTTTAAAACCTTCCATTTGGCAGAAATTTGACTTTCAAATTCAGATAGGGGTTTCTCTGCAACAATAATATGAGCTGTTGTAACACTTTCCAAGATGGTCCTAGCAAAGGAGTTAAACACCTGAGCAACATTTCTAGCAGTGTCCCTAATTATTTTGTGATTTCACTCTTTCCATAAAGTCCAGCTCAAGCATGGTAGAGCTTGCTTCCATAGTTCCTTAATCCAGGGATAAATTATCACTAATAAATTTTATAGAATAAATTGATAATCCCTTGCTCTATCTATGATTTGAATCATGGATCCAATAGTGGCCATAACATAAGTTGTTATGTTATTGGCTTGAGGTATTATTTTAAACTAAATGTTGGAAATATATTTATTAAGAGTATCAACCATATATTTATAGTGTACCAAATTCTCATCCTTAGTTTTCTACTAGCCTATGAACTGATTAATGTTTAGCTAAGAATCACCATACACTAGTAAATGTTGGATGTTCCATTATACTACTTGATGAATCCCTATAATGAGTGCTTTATACACAACCATGTTATTGTTACATGGAAATACAATGTGAAAGGACATGTGAATAAGGTCCCTTTATGGCATAATAAATAATATTATGACCCCTAATCTATGAGCTATGAATGAACCATTAGAGTACATCTTCCACTATTTTTCCTTAGGAGGTGTTTCTACTTCTGAGGTGGTCATAACGGCCTCATCTAGAAATAAAAATGTAAGAGGTTGAGTATTGTACAAAGGATATTCTACAATCTAATATATGAGAACTTGACCCTTAATGGAATTATAATTGACATATTTAATTTCAAACTCACTCAAAATCATGACCTATTTTTCCATGTAGCCTTGTAGGTCTATTTTGTAAAGTAGATACTTGAGCAGATCTACTTTGGAAATAATAAAAGTTTTATTATTTATCATGCAATGAAAACTTTTGGGTGGAAAAAACCATTTATAAATAAGCATTTTCAATCTACATATAATTGTGGTCATACATGACCAATGTTCAACTTATGTAATACACAACATAATATTTACCTTATTCATCATGTTGTGCCAAAAGTGCCCCTAGGGCATTTTTAGTTGTTGATAGGTAAAGTAATAATGGATTGTTTATCATTAGTGGTAATAAAATATGTGGATTGGCCAAAAAATACTTAAGAGGATTAAATTCTTTTTGTCACTCTTCATTATATGAGAACATAATACCCTTCTTAAATAAGTGTGTAAATGAATGGTATTTGTCAGCCAACTATGATATGAAATGTCAATTTAATTAGATCTTTCCCTACAAACTATAGAACTACTCCAAGGGAGATGGTGGTGACATTTATATAATGGCTCAAACTTTGTCTAGGTCAACTTCAATGCCCCTATGAGAGATAATAAAGCCTAATAATTTTCCATAAGTTAATCCAAATACAAACTTTTTAGGATTAATCCTAACATTTTACTCATGAATTCTCTCAAATATTCTTTGTAGTATAGCCAAATGGTCAAGATGGGTATTTGATTTACCTAAGATGTCATCGACATAGTCGTCAATGATGTCGTGCATCATATCATGTAAAATCACTTTCACGGATCTTTGGTAAGTGGATTCAACATTATTAATTCCAAACTACATCACTTGATTTTTTAAATGTTCCCCATAGAGTGGTAAATGTTATCTTGTATTGGTCTTTTGGTGTAATTCTGATATGATTATATCCTAAAAATCCATCTATGAGAGAAAGAATTTCATATCCAACTATTGATTCAAATATCATGCTAATATCAAGGAGAGGAAATTCATCTTTCATGTAAGCTTTTTTTATAACTATGAAATAAATGTATATTCTTATACCTTATGGTTTCTTTCTCACTAGCACAATGTTTGACATCCATTATGAATAGGCGATCAGAATTTCTCCAACTCTTTATTAACTAGAAAAATAATATAAGGATGCATATTATGTGGCTTATAATTAATGTTTTTGGAATCAAGATTTATAATGAGATGGTGCACAACCAAGGCATGGTCCAAACCTGGCATGCCTAAATAGGCCCATGTAAATATGTTAACAAACTCCCTTAAAAGGGCTATAAAGACTTCAAGTTTTTCCTCAGTGAGGGACATGCCTGATTTGATCCACATTGGGTCCTATAGAGTCCCAATATTAACCTTTGAAGTGTCCTCCATAAGAATTATAGAACCATATTCTAAAATAGTCATCAAGGAGGTAAAATGGTTGGCAATGGCAAAGTCCTCTAGCCAAACCGACTCATCTAATTCTCCCAAGTAGGAAAGATCAAAATTTCCTAATGTTGGCAAAGGCCATGAAAGAAATACCTCAAGGAATTCCTGTAAAATTTGTATAAAATCTTGTCACTTCTTGGTGTATACATATAATATTTTCCAACTTTATCAATTATTGATGTTTTCTATCTTGCAAGAACCCATTGAGTCTCAATCTCTCTAAGTGCATGCCTTAAAGGGTCCAATGGGAAAGGTGTGGGTAGACCAATGGTGATTTTTTAGGATTGATTTACTCTATATTGACACTTATTATCTACATAAACTTCTCATAGACACTTTTATAAGACTTATCTTCTCACTTATACCCTTATCCAAGCTTTTACAACCATCATTAGCCACTTCCTAAGCATAAAACTAGTTTTGATAGTTTACATTACACTATTGGCCCCATTAACATTATTCTCAAATTGATAAAACTCATTTAGGGTCTAGGTCGGCCAAGCCAAGGCCTAATTTATTTTTTATCAATAGTGATATAGAGTCGATTAGGTCGACCCTATCAACTAAACTTTTACAAAGGTTTAGGGTTACATTCAACTATATATACCCATTGATTTTTCCATTTATTATAAAAGAATAAGAAGAATATTATATTATGCATCTTCTTATCCACCATTATATTTGAGAAACATAGCTTAGGGTTCAAATACTTTCTTTGGATATATAGATCTTGTCTTGTGGAGAAGTATTTTGGATTTATAAAGAAGTTGTGTAGCGTAGATCTAACTTATCCTTTTTATCTTTACATACCACAAAAACACCTTGAAAAACACCTTGGCCAAGGAACAAATTGAGGATCAGTGGGTTCATCTTCAAAGATAAGTATTCCTCACATTTTTCCTCTATAAAATTAGATAGATTTGCATTTGTACTTCTCTCCCATCCATTAGTATTTACATTACATTAACATGAGTATAAATATTCTATGTATGTTTACTTTTTATGTTTATTACCCCCACTTTATTCCATAATATTTGGTGAGCACTAGATTAGATTTTACTTTTATTTGTCATTTGCTTTTATGAATATGAAACATATGACCTAACTAGGGTTATTACATGGTTTTGTTTGACTAAAGGCTTTAGAACCCTCTCTAGTGACGTTATAATGGTAAAATATCCCTTGGTTGGGTTTAGTGAATCCATCTTGGTCATGACCCCAAATATCTAATGTATCAACAATCAAAAGTGTCAGTAAGATTTATCTTCTCTAATCTAAGATTGATTGATAAATCAGTTACATTTCCATTTTCATACATTCTAGTGAACCTAATGTGAATCAAACCCTTGTAGTTTTTCTTTCACATTATCATTTTGTAATCATATTATATTTTTATATTTTTGTTCTATGTTATCAAACCTATCAACATAGTTCTAAAATTCTATGCACAGGTTTAACACACAATCACTCCAAAATGACTCTATTCCATTTATGCAGGTCTTCACCAAATACAAGTTACTTAATTGATTATTTCAACACATTATTAATTTTTAACTCCATATTTTCATACATAGTTAAACCATTCAACTCTATTTGTAATTATCTTCTTTCAACATACAAGTCTACAAACATGGCCAAGCTAGTAAACTTTGTTTGTAACTTATTCTTTAGCATACAAGTTATACAAACCCCATCAAACTTGTCGACCATGTTAGTATAATTTTGAATTAGAATTTGAACATCAAAACATAAAATTTTGCAATCTAAACATATTCAATCCCATCAAGGTTAATTATTTCTCTCTCTTTTATTTTAGTTCTTCATTTTCAGTACTATTTTTCATAAGTTTTTAGTGTTTAAAATTGCAACCCTATAGTTAATTGGGTCAACTTGTTTGATACATTTATATAGCCTATCTTCTATCTTGAAGACATAGTTGAATTATTAAACTGTGTTCAACTTGATTTTAATCCTACATAATAGTAGAAAGCCATTCAACTCTATTTTGTATCGTTTTCATATAGTGTCACTTAAACCAACTTTGTACTCTTCTTGATCAAGGAATTAACCTTTATTTGATAGTAATTAATTCACCATTTCTTTTTAGTTGCTTGCATGCTTAGATTAACAAACATAGATTAATTAGGTGGTTTTTAAAATTACCTTTTTGGTCACACTATTTTTTTTAGTTTGCACACACTTTCAAATCACTTTACATTCAAAAAACATTCAATATTTTTCTTCCTAAGGTCTACCTATTGGATTTCATCATCAAGGGGAAATCTAACTTGGTTTTATTACCAAGTATAAATATGTTGTTGATGGTATATATTAGCAAAGATACCAACACCCTTATCGATGTATGATTTTGGAGTGAGGGGGTAGGCCCCATTAACAAGGTAATGCCACCAAAAATATAGATCCCTTTCAACCTAAACATTATAAAACTAGCCTTAGATTACTTTCTAATTCTGTATTAAAATGAACTTCCCTATCACAATAAAATTAAACTTCATTATAACTTAATGACACTTAGGATGACCAACTAGTTAGAATTTACTTTTGTTGGAGGTACAATCACTAAGAGGAAGGGTGAATCAGTGATGCAAGATATTTTAAACGTCAATTAAAATTCTTTCAAAATCTTAATCAATTACTACAAGCATTCATAAAGCATACAAGATGTCCATCATAATGAATAATCAAGATGATGCAAGCTCACACACATAACATAAGATCTATAGGGTAAACCCTCATAGAGAATAAAATCCACTCTCAAGCCTGAAAACACATGGAACACTTGTCCTATAAGATTATTACAAACATGAGACAGTTTTAGTAAATCACCCACTTCACAAGGAGCACCCAACCCTAAGTATGAATAAGCATCCACTTGTTCCAGATATTGAGCACCCAAAAAACACCTATGAAATCAACAGATCTATAACTCTAATTTAAAATAAATCTAATTGGATAAAAAATTTATAACATATTTCTATCACCCTCTTCACACATACTCAAACTTACTCATACAAGCAATGCATCCAAAACACCCTTTTGGATCTCTCTAGTCTTATTCACTCATCCTCAATCTATTTTTTACTTCAATACATATACTAAGCACACTATATTTGATCTCTCTCCTTTGTCTCTATATTTTTATCTCTTAGTTCACACTCATACAAGTATAGAAACCATTTCCTTGGTCTCCACTATTTATAGAGTCTTCATGAATATTAGCATTTTGGTCAATCATAAGACATGCCTTAACCATTAAGACATATAACATGTTAACACATAGCTCAAATTATTTCTCATAGGTAGGCCATAGAATTTATGGGTCACACTTAAATATCTACACCTTTTAATTAGGCCTTAATAGCCCTTATAGGTCACATGGAGACCTATCCACCCATTTAACTCTTCATCGAGCATAACAAGAACACAAGATCATTTTAAAATCTTGGGTCCACTCTATATGATCCCTAAGACATATTTAAGTGATTTTTCCCACAAAAATGCCCTTTTCCTAAAGCACAAATGATCAAACATGATTATGTATGCAAGAACACCATGAATGAATAAATAGTCAACTTTGAAGCTCCATATATTCACATGTATAAACATTCATACCTTCTAACTAAATTAAGATGTGTCTTGAAGTCCTATACAACTTTTATTTTTATTGTATCAGGAAATAAATCTTAGATAAAAATTTATAGATCAAAAACTAATCACTGGTTCTCCCCCATAAATTTGAAAATTCAAATTCCAACGGTCACTGAGCATATGTTAAACATAGAGCATGTTGACCTCATCTCGTGCACCTTGACAACTTTAAACAAACATGATGCATTGATATCTTTGGATTAGTCTAATATTTATCTTTCAATACTCACCATTAATCAAAGATCCTCTCTTCCATCATCATGCCACTTGGTAGCCCTGCATGGCTTCTATGCACATTAAATTTTTGACTCGACCCGCACCATTGATCTTCTGACTGTATAATTATCCACAAACCATTGATCTTCTATACAAGATCCATGAACATGACACATGTCACTCACATGTTCATATTTTATGCACACCATTGGATTAATATCTATAATTTAATGTGTGCCATTAGATCTACTAACTAGTTGACATTAGACTTCAACATAGTTAAACTTGACAGTCTCTAGCCCATCATAGTCTACAAGAGAAACTTTGAAGGTTTATAATTTGAGTTCTAAAAAACTTAAAGAGTCCAATTTTCTAGGGGACATTATTGGTACTATAGATAACATTTCCTTGAAATATTTTGACCGTAGATGACTTTTTGAGACCCTATATTAAATGCATAAACTTGTTGGTTCATTCATATTTGCATGACATGCAATGACAATTTTGGCTTTTCTTAACCTATAAGATGCAAGTTTCTTGTTCAAAATGATCAAGTGACACACCATAGCTTCACCAAGACATCTATATATGCCTTAAAACTTATTATTTATCTTTATAGACCTACATGTATGACATATCTCTCCAAACTTTCAAACTAATCACTTTGTGTTTAATGTATTAGTACATGTTATTTTTGGCATCAATGACAACCAAACATCAATGACCATTCTAAATAATCTCACCCTTTTTCATTAATAGAAAAAAATCATCAGAATGACTTCATCCTAATTTGAATTATGCTCCTTCATTCTAATTTTTCTCCCCCTTTGACATTAATGACAAAGGGTCTCTTCCTCAATATGCCATCAATTATTCTTCAATAATATGTATGCATTAAATTACTATTAAAATGCTCAAGATAATTACATAATTCTAGGCATATGAAATAATTTATTCCCATTTGATATGCACAAATCTAAACTTGAACTTATTTGATCTTTGAACCTGATAAAATACTCATAGAACTTATAAATCTCCCCCTAACATTTTCCTCCATCTCATGTCATTTGTTCTTTGATATACACCAATCCAAACCTGAGCCTTTTTCTAATCCTTGGACCTGTCTACATACATAAATCATAATTTTTCTTTGCTCATGCATGAAGATTCAATACCTTGTCAAAATACATGACTTGGTTTGATCAAATCATCATGTTAATCTTCTTGAATTTACAACTATAGCAAACATCTTCACACTTATATCATGATAGAAGCATATTCACATATGTTCCCCCTTAAATTATGCACATCTTATTTAAGAAACTCAAGCTAATTGAGTTATCTCTCCCTTATCCAATCTCATCTTCAAAATTTATTCTTGTCTTGTAATTACTAATCTATGTCTTTGACTGATCAACCTCTTGAACTAACATCCAAACTGATTTAGCTTTTCAAAAAGTCCTTCATCTACGAGAATATCTTTCACAATATATTTCTTACCTTTTTCCTTCAAACTATGTACTAATTGGCACTTTAATCATTACCTAGAGCACATATACTTGCTTTCACAAAAATATGTCTCCTTTCTATGTAATCTAGATCACACCCTATCCTTGATCAAACATTTGGAAACTTCCATTCTCATCTTGTTGTCCTTTAGAATTAACATCTTTATTTTAATGACCTATCTTATCCTGCAACAATAATCAAAGCTCAACAAGCATCCACCATGCTTTCTATTTTTGTCAAGTGTCTCCTTGAATATTAAAGAGAGATACCCCTTTGACATAGTGAGACTAAAATTCCAAAGACTTAGGAGATTCCCATATCTCCATGATCTCACTTAACTTGTAGTTCTTCATCTTTAGATTGTCTTTGAATGATTTCTCAACCTTAGTCTTTTTTTTTTATCTTAATATCTTTCTTGATTTATTTATCCATTTGGGTAGATAAGGCTTATTACTTGTTACTTGAACTTGTTCCATATTTTTTCATTGAAAATAATCCATTTTGAGCTTGTTTTTCATTTGCTTGCTTAGGCTTCCATTCACTATGACTCCTTTTATTCATGTTATGATAGGTAATCTTTGAAATAGAATACTAATCATTCTTGTAGAACCTTTCTATGTGACCTCTCCCATGACATTTTAAAAAAATGAGATTTTTTAGATTGTAAATACCTTGTGATTGAGACATATGATGATTCCTTGGAGTTTCATGATTATGTTCATGTACCTAATCATTTGGTCTCCTAATGAGGATATTACAAAACTTTACAATGTGATCAACTCCTTGACATTTATAGAAAAATATTTCATTATTTCTTTTTGAATTTGTGGAATGTCTTGAATGATGATTTTATTCATGCTTCCCATTATTTTATTCATAATTCCATGAAAATTCATTCTTTGAAGATCTTTTACAATCTTTTAACCTATGACCAAACTGATTGTAGGGGTAGCAATGACCATTGAAATTTACATATCTCTTGCATTTGGTTTTCTGGCCCGATTTGCCTTCATTCTCCCAACACCTTCATTCCTTGACTGATGATTGATCTTCAAAGTTTGATTTTCTTTGTTCACATTAGCCTTTATCTTATCTTGAGTTACATGCTTTTGTTATTCTTTGTATCCAAGACTAGTTTTATCACTTACATGCTTTTGACCACTCAAAATATTATCAAGATCATTTGAGCTCTTTTAAAACTTCATAAATGACTTTACCTTATAAGATGTCTTGTCTAACTTATAATGACTCAATTTCAGTTGCATACCTTAAGATCTCATCTTCTTTGGTTTTTAGGCTTGTAGAAATAATTTTTAATTGACTGTTGAGATCCTTGACAATATCTTCATGTTCCCTGGTGTCATCATTTAATCTTTCTTTAAACATATTTAATTATTCTTCATATCCCTTATTTTATGGCATCATCTCTTTGTTCTTTTTCTTCTCAATATTTAGATCTTCAAGAGCATTCATCAATTCATCCTTATTATTTGAAAAATTAGCTATATCTTTGCTCATAACTTACTTTAGTTTCATCTATAAAGACTCTATCTCTGATTGATACATGATACATTCATCATCCTTATTCTTTACTACTTCATCAAGAGTAAAAACTTGAGTTTCAAGTTATTGTGTGATCTCATAATGTTCCTTGACTTCATTACTCAACCTTCCTTCAATAGTTTCAATTTGATTCTCATAGGATTTAATCTAGGAATCTTATTTTCTATTCTTTCTTTATGGTATCTTCATTTCTTCCACAGTATCTAGATATTTATCTTCAACATTGACTTTCTCATCTTCTTCCTCTGAGCTATCTTCACTAAAGAAATATTTTGTTAAATATCATTCACCTTCATCACCATTAATATCTATGAACAATGTGTCCATGTACCCATTATGAAAATAATCATCATTTTCATGTGTTTACTTATTATTTTATAGATGAGTTACTATTTTCTTCATTGTAAAGGCTCTTACTACCTTTGTATGATTCCTTCTTTCCATTTTTATTACTGAAGAAATTTTTGTACTTGTTAGGACCTTAAGATTTCTTATGTTCATCTTCATGAGATTCCTTATGATCTTCTTTATGTTTAGACTTGTCTATACCTGGACATCTAGCTTTAAAATCACCAACCTTACCACATGAAAACAAATTGAAAGGAATTTTTCCTTCATAATTTCATGGTCCTACATTCAATTTTATTGAAATCATGGCTTCAAGTTGATATTCATTAAGATAAAAATCTTTAAGACTTAACTTGCTCTTCTTAGATTCCCTGATCACCTTGAAGGTTGATCCCTTATTAGGAGGTTTTCCCTCATCAACTCTCATCTCA
This sequence comes from Torreya grandis, assembly GCA_037957365.1. Taxonomy (NCBI): domain Eukaryota; kingdom Viridiplantae; phylum Streptophyta; class Pinopsida; order Cupressales; family Taxaceae; genus Torreya; species Torreya grandis. The sequence continues at coordinate 6,868,993 of JARHVA010000122.1, read as the reverse complement.
TAGGTAGTAAATATGCCATGTAGTTCATCCATCTTTAACTGAGTGAGATCATGAGTTTATTCTTCAATAAACACTTTTGAATCAAACTTAAGTGTAAGAATCCTCAAAACATTTTCTATTATAGTAGTTTCCTCAATCACCTCTCTAAGACCTCTGATCATGTTTACTACCTCATCAACCCTTAGAAGATAAGATGCCTTATCATATTCTTCCTTCATTTTGAGACCTTCATATTGCCTTCATTAGGTCTGTAACTTGGCCATTTTACGTTATAGTCTCTTTCATAGAAAGTCTATAATTTAACCCAAATTTTATTAGTAGAATTGTAGTATATCACTTTGGTAAACTCAACCTTGGATAGATAACAAATGATAACATTCATAGATTTTGAATTATTCTCACTCAAATTCTTGTCAACAACACTAGTTAGAGGAGTAGTTGGTGTAGTATAACCATCCATAATATATTTCCAAATATCAAACCCTAAAGACCTAATGTATGTCCTCATCCTTATACACTAGAAATCATAATTTGATCCATTGAATAGTGGTGCTTGATTTATATAGAAACCCTACATCTATTGGCTTGCCATAATATACCTTGGATCACCTTCAAGTGGTCAAACTTGTAAAGAAGGCCCTGATCTGATACTAATTATTGAAGGTACAATAACTAAGAGGAGGGGGTGAATTAGTTATACAAGATATTTCAAACTTCAATTACAATCATTTCAAACTCTTAAAAAATTACTACAAGCATTCATAAAACATAGAAGATGTTCATCATAATTAATAATCAAGATGATGAAATATCACACACATAACATTAGATCTATGTGGGAACCCCTCTTAGGGAATAAAACCCACTATCAAGCTGGAAAACACATGGAATACTTTTCATATAAGATGATTACAAACATGAGACACTTTTCTTGAAGCACCCACTTCACAAGGAGAACCCACTTGTTCTAGATGTTGAGCACCCACATAATATGTATGAAATCAATATCTCCAAAATTCTAATTGAAAATCAATGTGATTGGAGAAATAATGTATAGTAGCTCTCTATCACCCTCTTAACACACACTCAAACTTTCTCATATAAGTAATGCATCTAAAATGCCCTTTTGGATCTCTTTAGTCTTCTTTGCTCATCCTCAATCTATTTTTTACTTCAATCCATCTACTAAGCACACTATCTCTAATCTCTCTCCTTCATCTCTATATTCTGCTCTCTCAATTCACAATCATCTAAGTCTAGAAACCATTACCTTGGTCCCCACTATTTATAGTCTTCATGAATATTAGCATCTTAGTTGGCCATAAGACATGCCTTAACCCTTAATATATCTAACATGCTAACACATAACTCAAATTATTTCTCACAAGTAGGCCATAGCATCTATGGGTCACACTTAAGTAGCTACACCTTTTAATTAGGCCTTAGTAGCCCTTATAGGTCTCATGGTGACCTATCCACCCATTTATCACTTCATCAAGAAAAACAAGAACACAAGATCATTTTCAAATACCTAGGTCCACTCCATATGACCCATAAGACATATTCAAGTGATTACTCCCACCAAAACACCCTTTTGCTAAATCAAAAATGATCAAACATGATTCTATATGAAAGAACACCATGAATGAATAAATAGTCAGCTTTGAAGCTCCATATATTCATATGTATAAACATTCAAACCTTATAACCAAATTCACTAGATGTGTCTTGAAGTCATCTAAAATTTTTATTTTTACTGCATCAATAAATTTATCCTAGATCAAAATCTATAGCTCAAAAACTAATAATTGGTTCTCCCCCATAATTTGAAAATTCAAAATCCAATGATCACTAAGAATATGTTAAACATTGAACATGTTAATCTCATCTTGTGCACCCTAGTAACTTTTAACAAATGCACTCTATTAATATCTATGGATTATCCCAATATTTATCTTTTAATGCTCACCATTGATCTATGATCCCCTCTTCCATGATTGTGCCACTTGGTAGCCCTATGTGCCTTCTGAGAACATTAACTTTTTAACTCAACCTGCACCATCGATCTTCTAATTGGATGATCATCCACAAACCATTGATCTTTTATCCAATCTCTATGAATGTGGCACATGTTCATCTTTGACATATTGACTTTTATACACATTGTTAGATTAAGATATATAATATAACATGCACTATTATATCTATTGACTAGTTGACCTCAGACTTCAATGTAGTTAAACTTAACGTTCTCTATTCCATCACAGTCTACAAGAGAAAATTTTAAGGTTTATAACTTGAGCTAGAAAACACTTCAAGAGTCCAAATTTTTAGGGGACCTTCTTGGAAGTATAGATAATATTTCCATGAATCCTTTAACCTTAGTTGAATTTTTAAGACCCTATATTAAATTCATAAACTTATTGGTTTATTCATATCTACATGATGTGTTGTGATAGTCTAGATTATCTTAAGGTAGAAGATGTATATTTCTTGTTCCAAATGATCAAGTGACACACCAGAGCTTTACCAAGACATATATGGATGCCTCACAACTTCTTTATCCTTACAGACCTGCATATGTGTCATATCTCTCAAAACCATCAAACTAATCACTTTGTCATTAATGCATTAGTAAAACATGGTCTCTTTGACATCAATGATAACCAAACATCAATGACCATGCTCAATATATTTTATTTTTTAATTTACTCTTTGATCACTATATGTAGTATTGTAAAACTTGCATTGGTCAAGGTTGGTTCAAGGTTTGTGTTGTGTATTCCAATTGGATCAACCACATTGATCCATTTACTTGTGTGCTTAATTTCATTTTTTTAAAATTATCTTTCAAAACATTTATCTATTTTATAAAACTATCATTTTTATCGATACAATTTCTTACAAATTGTTTAGCCTTTTTGCCTGTAGTACATAGTTGACTTGTTAGCCTGTGTCTCATTATCTTCCTATTCATCCCTTGTATAAGAAATACAAAATAAACTTGTCTGAATGTGTCTTATTATTTATCAACCTATTCCTTTTTTATTAGTACACAACTAACCTATATGACTATGTTCTCTTTTACTCTGTCATATTCTTTGGTTTATAGAACACATACAACTAGTTTGACTCTGTATCCTTTTTTATAATTTTGTATTTGCATCACCATTTTAGCCTCCTTTTATCATCATTAAATTATTATTTGAGGATAATATATATTTTAATCTAAAAAATATGATCAACTTTACCAATACTAATAGGTTTCCCCAAAAATAGCTTGTGGCTTCCACTTTAGATGAAATCAATATGCACTTTTCCACTCACACTACCAATTATGGGTTTCCTCCTCATTCATCATTAGTTTGTAACGCTTTTTTCTCCTTAAAAAATGATATTGATTTATAGTACACAATTGAAGTACTCTTGTTCATTAATAATTTTCCTCAATGTAAAGGAAAGGAACCTTCAATTATTTTTAATCTCATGATAGGTGGTTAAGTAAAAGAACCTCATTCACCCTCCCCTACATTTTCTCATGGATTTGGGGGTTACACATTATTTTATTCTCAAACTTTCCTTGTATTTTTATTCCTTCCCACATTATGACCTATTCTTCTATGATCTCTTCAACCTACTTGCCAAGTATCTCTACTAACATGGCAAGTTTAACCTCTAATGGGACTTTTTTAAGGCCTCTCCTCCTCAATCAAGCCACTAGTGCATCATTTTATAAAAATACTAATCATGCTACTAGTGATTATTTTTATTCAAATGTCAATCCTTTCACTAGTGCATCTTTTGCCATAAATATCAGTCATGCTACTAGTGCTTTATTTTCTACCAATGCTTCTCACACCAATAGTGATGTGCATTCCACTATTCATAATGCAACCCAAGACACAAATACCAATGTCAATGCTTTAAATGCCACATAAACTAGTCAAGATACCACTCAAACCCATCAAATCTTATTGAAGACTCTTAATCAAATAAATGCTTTTCAAACTAATAATTCCAATAAAATGATGCAGATGTAAAATCACCTCATTCACCTTCAAAATCAACTCTAATAGGTTCCATGGGGAAAGGAAATCAAAATTCCCCCAACCCCCTTAGGGTTTCCCATGAAAACTTCATTCTTCAACCACCCCTCATCAATAAAATAATCAAACATCTTCAAAATTAACCTCTTATACCTAAAATTTCTACTATCAACATAGGAGGTATCATACCTACCATTAATTATAATGGGTCAACTAATCCCACATTACATTTAAAAATATTTGGTAATCTCTACAAAGATTGGGTCAAACTTACTACCTTTGTTGATACCAAGATATTAGCCAAAACACTCTTTCAAGATGCTTTAAATTAGTACAATCAACTCAAATCACACTCTATCACTAGCTGGGAATATCTAGTTAACTCCCTAATACAAGAATTTCAAACTAGTGATCTCCCTAAGAATACCTTGGATCACTTTATCAATTATAAATAACTTGAAACTTAAATAGCACAAGCTTTCATTAAATGATGGAAGACCATATATAATAAGTGTGAGCATAACATGGTAGATGATAATCTCTTTCATCTATTCACTAATTCTCTCTATTCCAAGTTGTAATATTGGGTTAGGACTCTCTCTCCAAGAAATTTGGAAGAATCCCTCAACCAATCAAAATTCAAAGATTTTATCATGCTCCAATTTTAACCATCCCAACCTATCATGGGAACTCACATGATCATTAAAAATAAAAATTGTCATGCTACCAAATGATGGTGTCACTGATATTTATGACACCATTCATAATATTCAAGCCATCACTCCCAATAATGTTGTGTATCATGTTACCCCTACAAACAACACCCCTAATCCTCAATGTTACCAAACAAATAACATCAATGTAGACAAATCTTTATCCTTAGTCTAACTTTAGAATCATCTACCAAGGCCTCTACCATGAGATTTTGACCCCATTCATCTTATAAAATCATGGTATGATCCAAACATTTTGGTTTTAGTTTCATGCAAGTTGGGGCTACACTCACGATACTTGTAAATAATTACATAATTTATCTATAGATTTTCTCCTTGTCCCAAATTTTGACCATGAATAACTCATTTTCAAATGACAGCAATAATATGACATAACCTTTAAAGTTAACAAAAAATAAAAAAAAATCAAGCTTTGATCTAAGGTAATGCTCATCTTTCCATATATAAAGACCCTCTTTCTAATCATGAAGATAGAAATGACAAGCGTAGTCCTTCTACTAATAATTTTGAAAGTCTTATCGACCAAACTAGAGAATAAAATGTGGTAAATATGAATAATATGTGAACTATAATCACTTTCATCCATTCTAAAGTAAAACACATGCACCAAACCTCTGAAACCTTATGTATTATCCAAGATTATTCCCCATCTCATCTAATAGATTTAGGGTAAGATGACATTATATCTTTCAAAGAACCACTTCCATCAACTTAATTGGATAATAACTCTCACACAATCTCTATTATTCCCCCAATATCTACACCCATCAATAATATTCCTCAACTTTCCCATAGTATTTCTTCAATTTAATCACAAAAAATACTTAAATCACCTATTACATCATCTAAAGATAATCAACCAATTTTTACTCAAACTAAACAAACCACATATTATAAACAAAAATTTGAATGCACTTCCAATCCTACTTATTAGGAGATCATACAACATTATACACCTTTAATTAACATTCTTCCATGGGTTATGATGAATGGGACCTCGTAGTAGAACTTTATTATCACCCATCTCAAATATTGTTTCTAGAACACATGCAAATGTCCCCCTATCATTGCAATTATTTGATGAAATTACTATTTGAAATGAACATCCCTCATCCTCCCCTAATAGGATGTGAAGGTACCTTGTCTAGGTCTAAGGATAATGTCTTATAATAATGTGAAGAGATGTCTTTACAAGTTAATGACATAATGGAAACTTCTCTTTCCCTAAATTTCCTATTACATCTATGATTTAAAATGAGATTCTACTTCACATAGATGATCCTTCACTATTTATTAGCATTCAAATCAGTGATATCTAAATCAAGAGTGATTTGATTGATGAAGTTTCAGGTACTTGTCTTTCTTCCATTGATTTCATAAAAAAACTAGGATATTTTGAGTGTAATCTTAAGTCCACACATAATACATTCCAAGGTTATGATAGAAGGCAAATTACTCCTTTAAGCTTCTTGTGGCTTCCTATTACCATCCCTCCTATCATTGTTTGAGAAAAAGCTATGATATTTAACTTTCCCCTTTCCTATAAAATCTTGATTGGTAAACTTTGGACTCATCATATGGGATATCACCTCATATGCCTACCAATGCATCAAGTTTCCATATAATGGTGTTATCTAAGAAATTCAAGGAGACACAAACCCTTAAAATTTTGAATAATTACAAGAATTTGGTGTCTTTAAAACTCCATCCCTTAAACCCTTACCTAGCATCCCATTTTAGGAATCTCAACATTTCAATTATCCTATCAACTCCTCCTAAGGTTGTAATGGTCACCCTAAACTCATTAATAACATAAAACCTAACCTCCTATATTTTGATGATGATAAGCTAAATGAGATTAGACTAAAGATCAAAAATTTGGATCTCTCCCCTCATCTCATCTCCCAATTTCTACCATCCTTGAAGTTGCATTCCCATCAACCGATTACCAATGATATACTTATGTTCTTAACCAAGATCCAACATTCTATTCATCAAGCAACTTCTAATGAAAAGGTCATACCCACCTATACCATAAACCTTTATACACCTGATTATGATGATGCTTATACTTTAGATGATCCATTTATAGGACTTGTCCAAGCTATAGATGTCAATATTCTTAGATATTATACTTAATTATTTTATTCTTCTCATTTGTCTTATCATATTCCTTCTTGGATAATGCCTAATTATAGTATTCTACCTAATTGTTTTAGGGTGTGATGGAGAGATTACATGGTACACCCCAATTTTTATAGATCCTCTTAGGAGCATGCTTATGGATCATGTTATGTTTGGTCCTTATCATTTTACTAGACACCAAGATCCTTATAGTTTGCTTCCCCCTAAGATGCTAGTTACTCCTATTAATCCTTCTATACATCTTTTTTCACCCTTAGTTGATCCTAGTTCAGTTCCTAATCTCACTTTACCTTTAATTGAGCCTCATCTTGCATCTAATTCTACTTCTCCTTCAAATGATCCTAGCCTAGTCTCTTGAACAACCCCACCTTCTCTTGGAGATGGCCTTCTTCCTTTGCCATAGTTTTATCCTTTACCCACTTAATGGATAATCAACCTTACTATGATATTCATAAATTTTTTAGTCATTATACATAATACTAACAGTTATATTAGCCTTCCTTAACTACTACTTATACCTCTTTCATTAGTAGACCGCCAAACTTTATTACTTCCATGGCATGGATAATCACTCTTCCATGCATTATCAAAAGATTCAGTAATACATTGACACATTGCATCTGACCCTTCCCTAGCCTAAATAGAAAGATATACCTCCACCTAATTTATTACCTAAGTATATCCCAAAATATGGAGAGGTATATTATATTTGGCACTAGTGCAATACCCATCATACTTATCATTATTGTGTTCTCCAATACCATATTCATGATCACCTTATGACCTTTCTTACACCCACTATTCCTCCTCCCATAGGTTACCTAAATAAGAAGGCTCCTCCCTCTTCACCTACTGTTCCATCTTCCCCTACATCTTATCCCCCACCTATGTTTTCTTCTCCACTAGTGGTGCCATATTTATGTCCTATAGATACCATTCTTCTTCTGACATCTATTCCCCTCCTTGGGTATTTTATCCATAAGAGCCCTCATGAGCATAATCCTTTAGATACACCTAAATTTAATATTGAGGACATTTGATGAGAGGTATTATCACACATTTGCATGAGGATAGATGAGACTCTTATTTCCATTAAGATCCACCTTCACAGAGATATTTTAGATGTTATGGATAATATTTATGGATATATTTATTAGTACTTGTGAACACAACATGGTGTTCTCTCACTTTATTCTTCATTATGATCTTGGATTGGACTTGTGATCTAATTTTATATATATCTTATATCACTTGACTATGTGTCAAATTTGGTTTCACTTATCTATTTCACATGGATCTCTATAATATGAATTTTGTGTTGTATATGGGTTCATTTCTTTTCATCTTCTCTTATGGTTTATTTTCATTCTTTCCATGATTACACATTTACATTTATAATTTCATTTATTTTCATGGATGTCTTTGTGTTTTTCCATGATTATTTTCTACTTTATCTCAAAAACATCAATAATCATTATTGTTACTTGGTCATACCAACCTTGCTCCTCTTAGTAATCCTTATTTACCATGTGATCATTTAGAAAACAATACATCTCATTGTAATCCTATTTTACCAATCCACTTTATATCTCCTTTTGAATACTAAGCATACACATGGTTGAAACTTGAGATAACATATTTGTTCATAGGTAATACTAAGTGTTTAGTTAGTAATATCTTTAGATACTTAGCTCCCTTTAGCCAAAGTCTAAATATAATTTGTGTGTATCACTTATATCACTCATGTTGGTTATTCTAAATCTGTATGGAGGAGGAATCATAAAAGAAATATAAGTTAGAATCCAAATCATTTAAACAAAAGGTAATGATATAAAAGGTAATATAAAAAATATCAAAAGTCAAATCACACTAAAAGGTATTATTCATAGCACATATCCTTTATCTAATCAAAGCTAAAACTCTATAGTTGGCTTCATGATAGAGTCAAGGTCCATTGGGGTGCGATAGACCAGTAGATTGGAAAAGGATAATAAAAAAATATTTTAGTGCTACCTAATTTATTACAAAATTACCCAATATTCACAATAGATCAAAGGATTTGTAAGAAGTCCTAAGGAATGGGGAACATGTTATGGCAAGGTAGTTTCATTTAAATTTTCTTGTTCATATAACCAGTATGAGTCGATCTCAGTATCTCACTTATTTTCCTATACAACTTTGCACTTATTGTGAATGGTTATCCTTTGTATTTTTATGGTCATTAGAATCTCAATGACTTTCTTGTGTACTTAGTGTGCGTCATGTTTCCTAAGGTATTCTCATAGATGCCTTTGCCATGTTTTTTACATTCCCTCTTTCATTTACAACATTCCTAAAATTTCCCCTTGAGAAATATCATTATGCTAATTGATTACTCCCCTTAAGTTTTCCATTTGTGAGTTGAAATATAAGACAATGGATTAGACCAAGCCTTCCTCACAAATTAACACATTAAAACCATATTTTAAAATCATTTCCATAGTTTTTTCCACCTCATTAGTGTTTCCTTTGTTGCTCCTCTTAGTAATCCTTATTTACCATGTGATCATTTAGAAAACAATACATCTCATTGTAATCCTATTTTACCAATCCACTTTATATCTCCTTTTGAATACTAAGCATACACATGGTTGAAACTTGAGATAACATATTTGTTCATAGGTAATACTAAGTGTTTAGTTAGTAATATCTTTAGATACTTAGCTCCCTTTAGCCAAAGTCTAAATATAATTTGTGTGTATCACTTATATCACTCATGTTGGTTATTCTAAATCTGTATGGAGGAGGAATCATAAAAGAAATATAAGTTAGAATCCAAATCATTTAAACAAAAGGTAATGATATAAAAGGTAATATAAAAAATATCAAAAGTCAAATCACACTAAAAGGTATTATTCATAGCACATATCCTTTATCTAATCAAAGCTAAAACTCTATAGTTGGCTTCATGATAGAGTCAAGGTCCATTGGGGTGCGATAGACCAGTAGATTGGAAAAGGATAATAAAAAAATATTTTAGTGCTACCTAATTTATTACAAAATTACCCAATATTCACAATAGATCAAAGGATTTATAAGAAGTCCTAAGGAATGGGGAACATGTTATGGCAAGGTAGTTTCATTTAAATTTTCTTGTTCATATAACCAGTATGAGTCGATCTCAGTATCTCACTTATTTTCCTATACAACTTTGCACTTATTGTGAATGGTTATCCTTTGTATTTTTATGGTCATTAGAATCTCAATGACTTTCTTGTGTACTTAGTGTGCGTCATGTTTCCTAAGGTATTCTCATAGATGCCTTTGCCATGTTTTTTACATTCCCTCTTTCATTTACAACATTCCTAAAATTTCCCCTTGAGAAATATCATTATGCTAATTGATTACTCCCCTTAAGTTTTCCATTTGTGAGTTGAAATATAAGACAATGGATTAGACCAAGCCTTCCTCACAAATTAACACATTAAAACCATATTTTAAAATCATTTCCATAGTTTTTTCCACCTCATTAGTGTTTCCTTTGTGAGTTATAGTGTAAGACCATGGATAGGATTAGGCCTTCCTTACAAAATATTCCAATACCCAAGTTAGAATTAAATTACATGTTTTAAATTTGAGATAATTAGTGTTCGATTATGAGTGACATGTCATTGACATGTTTCCCATATTAGTTTAGTATGTTTTATGATTAATCTATTAATTTTTTACTTTTGTCTTCTAATTTTTTGATTGCATGTATGTTTACAACCATTTTATTAAATTTTTCATACTTCCCAACTTGAATTAGTGTGATAAATTTCATTTCATTTCTAATTTTGTCTCTCTTTTTATACTTCCCAATGTGATTTATTATGATTTATTGACTTAATTGTTTTCTTTTTACACCATTGGTTTTTCATGTGTTTTCCATTTTATTACAAATTTTCATACTTCCCAATGTGATATAGTGTTTTATTTATTTTGTTCTAACTTGGTGTAACTCTTCTACATGGTTTAAAAACATTTTTTACCTTATTTTTTACCATATTTGGTTTATTATATTTATTCATATTTTGTTATTACACATTTCCCATTGTGATATAGTGTGTAGTGCATTTTTTTTATTACTTATACTTTTCCAAATCATTTTTGCCTTTTTATTTTTAACCATGCATGTGTATCACACAATGATAGTAAATAAAATATACATCATATATTTCCCATATCATATATAACAAAAGATAAATACATGTTATAGAAAGAAATATATTCATATATCAACTTCCATATCCAATTACAACTCATAAGATTAACATAACTATCAACATCCATATATATGTCATCATGTGTTTTATGAAAAATACTAAATACAAGAGCGTAAGCTCTAAGGTTGGGCTCCATCATGCCTATCATATGGCTTAGCCATACTACACATAGATACCTCAGACTATTTGCTATGAATACAACACTATAATGAGGTAGTTTAGGATATCAATCTAGCTACATATCCCTATAGATTGGTCATCTAGGCCTACACCTATCTGAGCTAGATAGTGATCACCATGTGCACTACTCTCTCCTATGCCAAGGCATACTAGGCCTGTGCCTCTCCCTCTCCAACCTTTTCTAATGGTTATATCCCATATCCATGTACTTGAAGTTGTCTCATAGCCTCTTGCACAAGCCTAAGCTAGCCCACATGGGTTAGATAAAATGAAACCATGTGATCATCTAATGTGGTGGAATCGTATGGAGCTAACACCCCATCCAAAATGTCATGGTATGAAACCATAAATAGGTATCCCCATCTAATCCACTCCATCATAGGATCTATAAAATCAAAACTAGATAAGCATTAGATCACAAATATATTTAAAAATCATATGTCTACCATATTCACAATGAAACTAGTATCTTATATTAAAAATTAAATCAAAATTAACACATTTTTCACTAGTGCTAGTGTTATCAACCATGATCTCTCCATTCAATTGCCCATTGAGCACAACATATATAGGTTTCCTCTACCTAGGTTAAACCTAAGTTTCACCACTTGATCATGATGTGATCCTCTCTTTAAGGGTACCTTTATGGATTAACTTTGTTTTAGATTGACTGCTAGATCCCCCTATGCTTTAGTTCTCACCAGCATCTCCTCACATAGATGGTGCCTCTATCTCTAATGCATATGTGGAATGTGCTACTAAATTTTTAGTGGCTCTTATTATGTGCCTATATCCACATCCATTACATCTCTCTCTACTAGATCCATTACCACATGCTATCATGCTTGGCTAGTTCATTGCCTAGCACACCAAGGCCTGATCACTAGTATATCTATAAGTACCCTCATCCTCTCCTCCCTCTTGACTCTCTAGCATGTCATGCCCAATAATCAATCACTACTAGAGGAGCTACTAGGTGGGTGAGTCAAAACTATCTAAGTGTGCCATTAAATGCAGCTCTACCCATGACATGTAATGGCATGTGATCCACACACATGCCAACCTATCACAATATTTAACCAACAAGGACATATAATATCAATGTGTATATAAGGCTATCACATAATCTAACCACATGTGATCATCTATAGAAAAGTCACAAGGGGCATGGCCCATGATACATGGTCCTATCTCTACCTCAAAACCTAATTTAATTTGTCATCAACCACATAGGGTAACCTAGTTGGATGATACATGGGAAGCCTCTCACATATCTATGCACTTAAATAAACCACAATTCTTATGGTTTTTTTCCCTCTAGACAACATCTCATACATGTCATGCATGAAATAGACCTAGCTGACAACCCCAAAATCATAGAGTACTCCTTAATCTAATATAGATTGGCACAAGGATATCACATATAACAGTACCCTACCATCTAACTTATGACACATCACTCATGTTATCATAAGTCCTATCACTATCTTCTATATATCTAGAATGGTTGTAATGTAAATTTCAAATAAACTCATCCTGAATCTAGGATAAATCCTATTTAAGCATATTTCCCACTAGGCTAGTACTTGTCTCTCATCATCTAAATCCTTTAGTGTATTAGTAATCACTAGTGTCCCACCTATAGGATGTCAAAGTAATGCATGGACTTCTTCCAAAGTAATACCCACCTTAATGTTGTCTTCATCCACCTCCCATCAGAAAGTGTTATTCAACTATTCCCATGCTCTTAAGAACATGACAATAAGATCAACACTCAATAAGATCCATCTCATCTCTATGATGCCTTTGAAACCTAGAGTAACTAGTCGATCTCTATCCACATCTGATAAATAATCCAACAAATCTGGTAGCCATGATGAATTTATTTGGCACTAATATCTCTGATGTCTCTAAAAAATATTAATCAACAAAATATGTATTAGATCTCCATGTCATAAATATTTAAATTACATTCTTAAAAACTCATAAATTAACTATTTTATCAACTGAATGGAATTAATTTCCTATGTTTTTTAATTTTTGTACACAATTGGCCTATTTGATACTAAATCATCCATATACCCATCCTATTATACTAAATAAAAAATTATTATTTCCAACTAAATCAGATTTTTTTTACTAAATCAACCCTTTTTCATATCTAGCATATGATATCGGCCCTATGGTACATAGTCGACCCTCTTATATCAACTAAATCAACCCTCTTATATAAACTAAATAGACTCTCTTGTATGTAGTTATCCTTATTTTCCTTGAAAACTATGTCAGCCTATTAGTACGTAATAGACCACCTTTAAAATACTATGTCAACCCACTGCTACATAGTCGGCCCCTATCTTATGCTCACTTTAAAAAAAATTCAACTAGGTTCACTCTATTCTTTCATAGTGATGAATTTTTAACCATTTACTATAAATTACATAGGAATTTATTAGTTTGACTTCTTCCTACCTAGTATCCTATTCTACCCCTAGTCTACCTAAAATTTTCCTAAGGTCAATTTTGATGCCTAGATTTTTCCTACCAATCAATTTTCTATATCTATCTCAATTTTAAATAAAATTACTCAAAAAAATTGAAATTCATGTTTTCTTACCTGTGTTTTACTCATTGTGGCTTACAGACATCCTCCCCATCTAAGTTTTTATCTCCTCACCATGGTTGCTCTTTAGTTTCAAACTGGGTCTTTTAGATCTATGATTTCTCAAAATAGTAAAACTAACAAATGAATTATTTTCACCCTATTTATATTTACTATTTAAATTTATTTATCTGTCAAATATTTCCCACCAGATTTCATATTTTGATCATATCTTTTTTATATACTAGCTCTTTTTCTAAACCATAGGATGTTCTAGAATCCTAATGTCATAGAGAATCTTTTCACATATTACATGTACATTTTGTAAAAAAAATATTTTTTGTTCTTTTTTAACTAATCTCTATAGGTTCATCTAATATTCCATACATTGGACACCTTCACATTTATTTCACCTCATTTTCTATCTATAGCACCAAGGTAAGTAAAGGTATGTATTTTTCAATTTTTCAATTTCTTTTATCTTACTTTCTTCTTACTAAAATTTATTCACCTTCAACATTGTGTGTTCCTATGTTATTTTACCAAAGCACCATCCCCTATTATACCCATGTGACATGTGATGATATTCGAATGATGCACATGTATACACATAATATTTTCAAACTTTATCAATTACTTATATTTTCTCTCTTGTAGGAACCCATCGAGTCTCAATCTCTTTGAGTGCATGCATTAAAAGGTGCATCAAGAAAGGGGTGGGCAAACTAGTGGTGCTTCATATGATTATTGTCCCTTATACTACCAATTTATATCTACACAACCTTCTCCAAGACACTTCGTAAATCCTTATCTCCTCTCTTATACACTCCTCTAAGTTTTTATCACCTTCATTAGCCCCATCCTAAGCCTAAATCCCTATTTTATGGTTTACATTACATTGTCATCTCCATCGACATTGTATTAGAATTGATCAAACTTATTTCAAGTCTAGGTTGGCCCTAGCCTACCTACACCAAGACCTAATTTTTTTTTTATCAATAGGGATACAAATTTGATTTGGCTGACCCTATCAGTGAAAATTTTGGAAAGGTTTAAGGTTAGATTCAACTATATATACACATTCATTTCACCATCTCTTAGAAGATGAGAATAATAATATTATATTACACATCTGCTTATCCTCCATTCTACTTGAGGATCAAAGCTTAGGGTTTTAATACTTTATTTAGAGATATGGATCTTGTCTTGTGGAGAAGTCTTTGGGATGCATAGATAAGTTATATAGCCTAGAGCTGACCTGTCCTTCTTATCCTTACATACCACAATAACCTCTTGTGAATCATTTTTTCCAAGGTAGAGATTGAGGCTCGATGGGTTCATATTCAAATGTAATTATTCTCAAATTTGATCCTCCTTTGTAAGAGTAGATACATTTGTATTTGTACTCTTCTCCCATGCATTAGTATTTATTATACATTGACATGAGTATAAATCTTCTATGCATGTTTGTTTTTTATTTTTATTACCCCCACTTTTTAGCACAAGATTTGGTGAGTGCAAGATTATATTTTAATTTATTTTTTCATTTACATTTGTGAATATAAAAACATAGTACCTAGCTAGGTTATTGCATGGTACTTCTTGACTATAGGATTTAGAACCCTCTCTAGTGATGTTATTATGTAAGATATCCCTTGGTTAGGTCTAGTAGATCCATCTTGGTTATGACCCTAAATATCTAATGTATCAACAATTGAAAGTGTCAGTAGAATTTATCTTCTCTGAGTTAGGACTGATTAATAGATCAGCTGCATTTCCATTTTCATACACTTGGTATTGATTTTTTATCCATGAATAGGCTCTGGAATATAGGTCTCCTGTGCTTCATAGGAAGAGTGGTGAACATCCCCATCTAATGGCACCAAAAATAATTTTTTGCCAAGAGACTTGCCTTTTTCTTTACTTTTACATTGGTCAGAAAGTGACACAAAGAGGTTTTTAATTTTAGACCTCAACATTTAAGTTTGTTTTTTGTTTGTGGCTAAGGAAGTTCACTCACTTTCCAAATTAGGTAGTAATATCTAATCTAATAGAAAAGCCTTTCCTGTGATATCCAAGTGGAATGTGATTCCTCCAACCTAGAAAGTTGCATATGGTCTCATCATTTTAAATTTATCTAATGACATTATTGACACTTATTAGTCATATTATATCAACTTTGGATGATAAAGGGTTAATGGTGAATGTTGATAAATAGGGTTAATGGTTTAAATGGCATGGGGGTTAAAAACACTTTTGATGTTAAGGCCATCATAAATGTTATTATCAAACCCTATGTCACTATTAGCATAATCTTCACTAGTTGATGGTGTTGGAACATGAATAAGGTATGCAGGGTCACCCCTAGGTGGTTTTAATCCAATATCATGGGTTTTATTATATCTAGTCATTGAGACTAGTTCAATTTTGCCTTATTGATGTATCCCTAGGCCTCTGGATTCATAATCTAGGTGATCCATAATCTTATTAAGAATAGGATACTTTTCAATTTAGTAATAGTTAGATAACTCATTAGTGTAAATCCATGAATTATTTTAAGCTACGGGTACCTATTCTAGGCTAAAGGCTAGTTAGAAAAAAATGGTTTATTCAACTAAGACTTTCCTTTGGTTTGTAACTCCATGCAAGTAATTTAGGCCTTAAACCTCCCATAGGCTTTTAGATTTTTTAGTAATTTGGCAATATTTAATTCATTATGGCTATTGTATTCTCTGAGACCTTTATCAGTTATATAGAAGTGATTGGTAATGTTTGATGGAGGTATAAATGAGGTAGAAACTAAGCTATCTTTGTCAATGTAGTTAGCTTATGGTCTTGTTTCAATGGATTTTCCATTTTCAACACTTTATTATTTAGATTTAGGCATAGAAGTCAAACCAAACTAATAGTTATATCTCTTATAATTGGCCTCAAGACATTTACAATGCTGATATAGCTAGAGATTAGCTGGTATAGTTACTTTCATCCCTAAATAGGGAAATTTTATGCACTGATGTAATGTGGAAGGTATGGCCCTAATTTTATAAATCTAACATTAGCCCAATAATAGACTGTAATATATTTTTAGGTCTAAAAGATGACATAGAGTATCATAGGTCAAAGGCCCAATGACCACTGACAAGCTAATATTACCTTGAGATTCTCATTCTTTGTTATTATATGCCTTTATAACAATGGTATCTAGATACAATTTAGTTGATGTATATCTAAGATGCTTGATCAAATTTAGAGACACAATGTTAAGGCTCAAACCATTATCTAAAATTATGTATTTAACTCTATGGTTTGTTATACTAACCTTGATGTACAATGGGTTATTATGTAAGGGCCTAGGTATGACATGTCACTTTGGTCAAAGGTAAGATGTTGGCTAATGGCTAAGTGTTCTACATGTCTTAAATTTTGTTTGAAGTGATGTCATCTGGCATGATGGATTGGTTTAAGTACTTATTCAAGATGTCTTTGTGTAATCTAGACATACATAACAAATCCGTGATGGATATCTATGTAAATGTCTTCTTTAGCTACTCTATAATATCATATGTCTTCCCCTCAATTTTATTAGTTGGTTTATTTTTGATAGGCATGAAAGGCTGAATGGGTTCATTCATTATATTTGGTTATGGTCCCTTGATATTAACCTTGGATTGTTGAGTCATGATTGTGTAATATCTATCTATTACTTGGCTTTGGTATTTGGATAGGTAGATAATGAGACTTAAAATGAAAATTCTAGGGTATTTTTGAGCCTAGCTACTAACACAATATGAAGAAGAATTATTAGCATAATGAGATTGGTATGCATTATTAGTGGATAGATATTGTTGGGTGAAGGTATAGGTCTATTGGTAGTTGGGTGAGGGTTAATGGTAATAGTGGCAACATGACTACCTGAGATGTGTCTTATAATATTTTTATAGGTATATGTGATGGAATATTGGTATCCTTGGTTGGTTTGGTCAGTTTACCCTTAGTTTTAACCATTTTTTTATTATTGTTATGGCTCGTGTCATTTTTATTGATTTTATAGTGGAGTTGTCTATTGATTATATTATTTTTGTTGGTACTGATGATGGTTGTTATTATTGGTATGGTGGGTAAATGGATTATAATAGATGCCCAAGTTATGATTGGTCATAGGAGCATGGGTATCTCTTTTTATATTTCTTCATCTTTCAACATATTCTCAATTAAATTCATGAATTGGATACACCAATGTATAGAATGTCGTATGACATGATGGTACTCATAAAATTCATTTTATTTATAACAATTAGGAAAATGAATCCCTTTAGTAAATGGCTTGAGTAATGGAAAATTGGTCATATTTACCTGAACTAATCTATGGAATGAAAATTCAATAGGCTCACCAAGGTCACTGAATTATCTAAAAATGGGTGATCTTCTCCATAGAGGAGGGACTTGCAATTGGTTTTGATTTTATGGATATTGGTTTTATTGAGGCCCTATCTAAATGCATGTAGGTGAATATATAGACTATGTTTCATCATCTAAAAATGGCATGATTTAATAACCCCATTGCTAATAAAATTATTATTATGATTGTAGGGTTTTGTTCTCTCATTATTTTTAGCTTGAAGTGGTGTTGAGTTTGGTATTTGAATTGGGTTCTATTTATGGTTTTGGCCTTGGTTTTATTTCTATTTATGCTATCCTTGATGTTGATCCTGGCTCTAGTTAGAAGAAGATATCTTGATTATCCCTTTATTAATAAGAGATTTCTCAATTTGTATTCATTTCTCTATAACCTATTCAAATATATGAGCACATTGTAGCTCTAGATGGTAAGATATCTCATTATATAGGCACATAATATTCTAGTAAATATTATGGCCAACTATTTATCTAGTTGATTATGAGTAAACTTGCTCGCTAGTGTTCTCTATCATTGCAATTATGAAGTGAAGCTTTTACTAGTCTTTTGTTTAGCTTGGCCCAAGTCCACAACTATAATCTCATGCTTGATATTATATAAAAAATGTTGTATGAACTTCCTGGAAAGATCATTAAAGTTAGGTACAAAATTCTTTGGCAATTTCAAAATCCATTCCAAGGCTTGTCTACCTAGACTCCCTAAAAATAGAATACGTATGTCATTATATGCCATTAGATGGTAATAAATAAATAATTATTTTAGATACTCTTTGGGGTTTCATTTTCCCTTGTATTTTTCAAATTTGGGTAGTTCATAACCTAATGGAAATGATATTTACATATGATCCATATTGAATGGATAAGAGTATATTTCATCCAATTTAAATTTATTTGTTTACTTTCTAATCTATATAGCTTCAATTACATCATTTATTTGTTAAAACTCTTGGGCAATAAAGTTAGATGGAGTGGCCTATTGTTGTTGGGGTTTCATCGTCAAAGGTGGATTACCTTGACTAGGGTAAGGATATTATAAAAAAATTGTCAAATTGGTTAGATGACTAGGTATATATATCTATGCATTGGGGTTGTACTATTGATATGAAATACACTATTATTGGAATATATTCTAGTTTAGATTTTCTACATAATCTTGATTGGAAATTATGACTATTTTAATGGAATTTGGCTATGTGGGATGTGTTTGTATTTTTAGGATTGAGAGGGAACTTAATTTCTACTCATTGAACCATGATATATATAGGGAACACATTGTTGACTAAAACCCTAATATTAAAGGTGTTGAAATTTGGATCCTTATTTTATGTGTGATACCCTTTGTGTGAAAGGCAATTATTACCAAGAACATAGAATATGATGTACATAGGAACCTTATGGTTGGTTGAACATCTTTTGTTCAATTGGCACTTACTAAGGGTTGGCATTTGTTATTATTGACCAACTGGTACTTTTTAACTAATAGAAACACATTGTGGATTAGGCAATATTTATGGTTGTTGAGGTATATTAGTCTATGTTTGTTGTGATGGAACATTTATTTCCCCATGTTGAGGTGGTATAGTGTTTTACACTTGTTATGGTGGTAATCTGGTCTATTTTTGATTTTCTACCCCTATCTCAAACTCGAATAAGTAGCTAGTCAAGGAGTGGAGATTGCTTGTTGATTTTGGTAAATAAGCATAACTATCCTTTATTATTACAATAAAATTGTGGTATTGGTTATAGGAATCTATTACATATTACTGGGTGGTAAATTATACCCACTTTGGTTCAAATTAGAATTCACTTTCATGCTATCCACAACATTTTGAATGATGCCTTTTATTTGAGTGATAGTCTCTTCTATTGAAATAGGGACATTAAACATGTCACAGACCAATGTTCTTTGGTTTTCATACCCTAAATCATATATCTATGGACATATTTATGGATCTATCTCAATATATGGCATGTTTGAAACAACCATTTTGTCAAAATTATGAGCTACGTTGATTGATTTTGGTATGCTTGATGTACCCATTCCATCTGATCATATATAGGAACTTTCCATTTCACAAGTGTACTTTGGATTTTTTATGGCATTTGGACTAAAGCTTGACTATAACTAGTTGAATCCAATTCGAAATCTTAGTTTTGAGTCACATTACTAGGAGTTTTAATCAAACTACTCAGACTTTTATGTGGGAAGTCTAGTGGAAACTTGACTCCTAATTTGATGAATTTGACAAGAATTTCATATTTTTTATATAAAAAATGAAAATAAAATTATCATAGATCATAACCTATCTATTTTGGTGTCATGACATATTAGGGATCTTGTTTTTAGATTATTTAATGCAAGCCATCACTTAAACAAGGTACTATGTTGTTTGCTCTTATTATTGGCCTAGATAAGAAGGTGAAGTTACCAAATATTGTGCTAATACGTTTGACATTTTTTCAATGTATAAAATATTATAATATGGATAGGGATCCATCTCATAAGCTACATCATCATCATATGGCTCATGAACAAAGGGTCACTAGTCATAAATTTCTCATACTTTGGATTATACACAGTCACGTTACATGTGTAATAAGGTTTTTTTAAATCTATGGCTTATTAATATAAAAAAATAAAGGTCTCAAGGTAGAAAATAACTAAGGTATGAAAATCAAACAACCTTTGGCTCTATAAAATAGGCCTTTTTGGCTAATTTTGGCCCACATACAAAAACTCATCTAGATGGATTAGTTTTTGGAAGTCCTAGTATAGAGCAAGTTTTCTCAAAGTATTAAAGGGTTATTCAAAGATTTAAGAGATCAAAATATGACATGAGCAAGTCTAAGGGACTAAATAATCAAGGCACATCATGTGCAAATGAATAGAGTAGGATTGGTTTTGCATTTCATAAGTGTATTTTAGAAGTCAACCAAACCTAAATAATTACATGAACATGATTTTTTTTGTGCCAAGGTAATCTCCTATAGTTTTGAGGTCTTGATGAGTTTTCTATCTCAAGATATAAGTCTTAAAAGTCAAACTAGTAGAATGGGATCGATATGGAGATGTAACCTATAAGCCATGATAAGTAACCATTTAAATTTGAAAATCCTTAAGAATCATTATGTTTAACATGTATTTGATAAGTGTCAAGATCATAGAAACTTAGATAAAATATAATGACATGTGGGCAAGGATAGTGTCAGTATATCCAAGTGGATATATGGTGCATATTTAATTATATAGCTAAAGATCAATGATGAGTGAAAGTCAACAAGTTGAAAAATCTTGAGGATGAACATGGTGAGGATAAGTGTGTCAATCACAGTACACTTCAAAGTATATCAATGGTCCACATTTTATTTGGTAGACCAAGGATCCAACAATGCACATTTAATCATGAGAAAATAGATCCAATGATGCATGTTTAATCATAAGGAAGCTAATTAATGGTGAGAAAGAGGTCAATGAGTCAAAAAATCTTGAGAATGAATGTGAGGCTACCATGTGGTGAAAGAATAGGAATTGTTAAAACTAATAACAAGATATTAAGGATCAATGTGGAGATGACAAGTGGCATGATCTAAAGCCAAAATCAAGATCAATGGCAAATATTAAAGGTCAAAGCTTGGAGACTTTAAATGGATATTTAGTGCAACTCATAGTAAAACCAAGGTAAGTATTTTAAAGGGCATATATCACCATTAGAGTTTAGATAAACACCATTAAAGTAGATATCCATATAGTCAAGATTGTTAATAATAAAGCTTTATTGCCACTAAGCTCAAAAAGGACCTCTAGTGGATAATTTAGAACGTGTCAACCCCATTTTCTAAAATTTGTAGGATCATTCCATTGGTGGTTTTGTTATTATTTTAGAGGGAATATCCTCATGTGTAGTGGATTCTTGACCCCTATAGGGTTTAGAGACATAATAGGTTTATTAAAATCTAATTTAGTTCAAAATGAGGCTATATAGCCTGTAGAATTTTCATTGACATGATAACTATAAGAAAACAAATAAATGGATTGGTTTTAAATCTAAAATAGACCTATGCTCAGTTATTAAAATAGGGGTAGGTTTGCGATTAATAAAGGAGTTTATTTTTTGTCAACATGGCCATATCTTCGACAAACAAGTACCTAAAGATACTAAAAGTAGACTTACGCATGGCTCTATTAATTTCATGGATATGAGGACTTTGTCCTCATAATGAAATCAAGTGGGAGATGGTGTATAAGATCAAAACAAGGGGATTTGGGGATTGGAGAGTAAAGTGGAACATTCAATTCTTTTATGAAGCCTTTAAGATTTTCCTTCCTAATAGATCATGACTCATCATCTACATAATATATTCTTGTCTTATAGTATATTTCTCAGCTAATGAGGATATTTTGAAGACTATTGGAAAAAATTAAGGTTAGCTTGTTGATGAAGGGTTAGTCTTGATTGGATCAAAAATGGTTTAGAATTCAAGAATGGTGGTAGTTAAATTAATGATCTTAGATGGTGTGTTCCCCCTTTCTCTCCCCCTTTCTCCTATATATCTTATTTTATTCCAAATTATAAACTCTCTCACTTTTGATAAGAAATCTCTCTCAATTCTAGAAGAGAAAAAAATCTCATTTGATAAGGCTAAACCCTATCAAATTTTGTAATAACTACCTCTTGATACAATACAAGACTTTATTTACCTATCTCCTACCTTGGATTAATGTTTAGTGAGTTGTACATTATAGCTTTGTGAAGGATATTCTTACATATCCACTATCCTTATTTCTTACCTCTTTTAAATTTTTTTCAAGTTAGTTTTAGGTTTGAATTAGTGTTCTTCCTAAACCTAGTTTAGGAAATACTTATGTAGTTAACTAGATTTTGAGATTGTGTGAGCTAGTATTGTCTTGTGTAGATCTAGTGTGGGTTCAAGAATATGAGAGCCTCATTTAAATTTGGTACATCACCTTTTTAACCTTCTTAGTATTTATATTTACCCTTTTATAACCTATTTCTAGTAGTAGCATTATTTTAGGTGATCCATCAATAAGAAACTGACCTTCTCTAGAGGTTCAAAGTCATCATAGGAAACCCACATCCTGAGGTTATTCCTATATTGTGACTGGGAAGTGGAGTAGCCTAAATAACTCCCTCATAAGGATGCCATATCATGTCATAATATTTTTTGGCATGCCTAGTGGGACTTCAGTTCAAAGAAGATTGGTCAAAGTTTGATGTTGGTTTGATCAATTTTTAATAGTTATAGCTTCCAAGCAATAATATCTAGCAACTCCAAATGAAAATCCAACATTATGGTAGTAGATTAGTGACTACATGTCATGCCAAAGGTGACTACAAGGTTAGCTTCTAAAGGTATTCCCTTTAAATTCATTGAATTTCCTTTAAACTCAGTAAAGAGATTAAAATTTATTAATACACACCCTTATAAAAGTAACTATGTTCCTCAATCATTTCAAAGCCTACCCCTGTAAGAATATCTTTGTTAAACCCTTTCATAGCCATGTCATCCCCTAGAGCTTTTGTGGGTTCTAATGGTCAAATTACTCTAGACCTCCCTCAATATGATCTTATTATAGTAGCATCTCTTAAAAGTATCCCTTATTTTACTAGAGACCAAGCTACAACCCCTTCTAAACACCTCATAGATATATACAAGTTCTATAACATTCATGATATCAATGAGGCAAATGTGGCAATTAGGTTGTTATACATCTCTTTAAAAGGTAAAGCCTTAGACTGGTATAAAATCCTTGTTGTTAATTTCATTTCCACATGGGATCAGTGAGGAGATGCATTGTATGAGATATTTGAAGATAAAAGTGATCATTTGTCACTTGCAGAGCAATTAACAATAATTCAAAGATCCCCTCATGAAGTTATGCAAGACTTCAACACAAGGTTCCAAAAGACTTGGGATAGAATCCCATTCTCTATTAGGCTTGCCCTTAACTTTACCTTCCTATACTATTTGAAGTAATTAAATAATGACATTGCAGTAATGATCCAGTCCATGGGAGGGAATACATTACCAAATGCATATGAAGTGGTAATCAAGGTAGAAAATTGTGTATTCCAAGCTGGTAAGCTAACACCTAGACCACTAATGCCTTTGTTCCCTAAAATCCAACCACATCCTATTTATATTCCTCCCCTTGCTTCCATTCTTCCTATGCATATAATTGATGTCATACCCACACCCAAGGAAGAGAAGGATTATACAAGCCAATATAGTGACTCTTAAGAGTATAAGAACTTTCAAGATCTTAAGAGCATGTTTTAATATTTAAGAAATGAACTGGTGAATGTTAATATATAACAAGCTTTCAATAGGCCTTAAAAATCCTCATATCAACCTTAGTATCAATATTATAAAGAAAATAGGCCACCCTAAAAATTAAACTTCTACGGCCAAGGCCAAGGTCAAAGCCAAGGATAAGGGTAGCCTAACTATGTTAGGCAAAACAAGTATAATCTAAATATTGCAAGCACTTCCAACACTTTGGTCCTAATATATAATAATGTTATTCAATAAGCTAAGGGCGCCATGCCTTAAAATTATCCTTTTGGGTAATCCATTATCCAACCATTGATTTCACTCAATTTTTCAATGATCAATGGTAGCATGTTGTTAATTATGGGTACAATCAAGCTCTTATGGCTCAAAACATAGAGGTACCCATGATGATAAAACTAGAATAACCTCATCAAATTCAAAGAGTTGATCAAGGACCAAGCCAATTGAGTGATACAATGGTGGATTATGAGCAAGAAGAGTGTTATGCACTCAATCAATAGGCTAGTTCTAGCTAGGCATACATTCCAGTGGTAACAAATACAAGGTTCAAAAGAAGGAATATGGATAGTAACCATAAAACAATCAAATAGCCTCCTACCATTACTCCTTCAATGTCAAAGCCAAATGAACTTGATGCTATTCCAAAGGTTCTAGTGGCTTTAAGGAATCAAAATAAGGTGAATGCTTTTCTTCCCCAAAACTCACAAATTTAAAGTATAGTTGTGGCTCCCAAAGCACAACCAAAGGTTGGTGGTACCCATCAACATTATGGAATAAATGAAAAGGTCTAGTGTGAGTGTGCCAATATGGGATATACTTTCCATGCCTAATCAGGTAGAAATATTCTAAGAAGGGTTATCAAGAATCAAATGTTTTTGAGAAACCACCAGTCAAGGAGAATGTGGTTCTCACCAATGCAACCAAATAAGAAAATGAAAGGTAACCACATAACATGGTCAAACCTCATCCCTTATACATTTTAGTAAGCATTGGTGATTCTTTTGTGCATAATTTCTTGGTAGATTGTGGGTCTATCACATTAGTAATTCTAAAGTTCATAACTGATCACCTTAGTCTAAAATATGAACCCAAATATAAAGGAGTGTTGTAGCTAGATGGATCTTCCACCAAGCCATTTGGTATCATCATAGATTTTAACTTAACCCTGCATGCTTGTCTTAGTGTCTCAATGGTTCAAGATGTATTGATCCTTGATGTGTATCCTCATTTTCCACTATGCTTATCCAAAGAATTTACAGTAAAGATTAGAGATTATCTAGTAATAGACTGATCATACATGGCATTCAAAATAAGATATGGGACCAAAGTTTCTATCAAGGTTGAGCCCATTAAACAATTCCACATTTAACCTTATGGTCTAGATAGCATAAACCTAAATTGCACCATCCTTGATGATGATGAATTTATAGCTGGTCAATAATTAAACACTCATCTTGAGGAGATACCAGATATGTTCTTAGATGAAATATGGAATGATAATCAGTTGGTTTAACCCTTAGAAGGTGTTGAGGATAAATACCTAGGTGTCTACTACTTACATGAAGAGAATCGCTCCATGTCATCCCTCATAAGGCATAAATAATACTTATGAAAATTTTTATTTGATGGTTCAAAGAGAAAGCATGGAATAAGTGTAGTGGAAATACTAGTATCCCCTTCCAATGACAAGTATTTATCTTCTTACAGGTTTTAGTTTAGTTACTCTTGCAATGCAGTAGAATATGAGGGTCTTATCCATGGCCTTCAATGGGCTAGTAGGAGAAGGATAAAAAATTACAATTTTATGGGGATAGTGAGTTTATAGTGCACTAGGTTAGAGGCCAGAATATCACCAAGAATACCTTAATGAAGTTTTATAAACATAGAGTGTGGGATCTAATTAAGGATTTTGAGGCCTTTGACATCCAAGCAGTACTAAGGAACTAGAATGAACATGCTGATAGGTGGGTAGCTATGGGATCTCAATTTGATATGCCAAATGAGTTAAAAAATACCAAGGTGTAACCACATGTCAAAGTGGTAAAAAGACTACCAGTGCCAGACAATGAAGCTCATTGGCAAGTCTTTAAGAATGACAAGCAAATTTCATGTTTCTTGTACTAGGAAGAAAAGTTATCCTCCATAAACTAGGAAAAGTTTCAACATCAGTATGAGGAATAAATTATTTAGTTAAAATCCAACAAGCTTCTTAAAGGGATGGTCACCCTTGAAGGTCTCTTCCATGAAGGATATCATATGAGAAAAGATAAGGTAATGATGTCAACAAGTGAATAGAACTATGAAAGAGTCCTTATATTTAAATATAAGCTCCTTAAGCTTGGAAAGGTAAGTACTAAAGCTAAAAGGCATGCCTAAGAATATAGTGACCTAGGAGGCTTTAATCTCAAGCTATCCCAACACACTATAGAAGTAGATGTTAATTTCAATCCTACTAGGCAAAATTAGAGGCATATAAACCCCAAAATTAAAGATCTTATGAGGAAAAAATTTATTAAATTGATTGAATCAAATATCATCTTTCACATTAAGCACTCTTCATGGGTAGCCAATTTGGTACCTATGAGGAAGAAGAGTGGGGAGATCAGATTGTGTGTTGGCATCAGGGATCTGAATAAGGTCTTTTTAAAGGATCACTACCCCATACCATCCATAGATCAACTCTTTTAGATAGTTATCAGTTGAAAATGTTTTTCCCTTTTGGATGGGTATTCAGGTTACAACCAAGTGATGGTAAGAGAATAATGTCAGTATAAGATTGATTTCACCATAAAGTGGGGCACATAAGCTTATCAAAAGATACCTTTTGTGATTGTCAAATGTTGGGGCCACTTTCCAAAGATCTATGGTCATGGATTTCTAAGGGTTGATGAATCAAACAATAATGATCTACTTAGATGGCATTAAAGTTTTCTCTAAGAAAGATAGTGAACACTTAGATGACCTAAGGTTGATCTTTGATAGATGTAGAGAGTATGAAATCTCTTTAAATCCCAATAAATGTGTGTTTGTTGGTCATGAATTCAAAATTTTAGGTCACATTATTTCAAAATAAGGATTATCCATTGACCCTAATAGAATAAGTGTCATCCTAGCCTTATCTTTACCCACATATAAGAAAGGAATCTAAAGCTTCCTCAAAAAAATAAACTTTGTGAGATGGTTTATACCTAGTTTTTCAAACTTGGTCAAACCCATCACTATCATTCTAAATAAAATATAAGTGTTTACTTGGTCAAATGAAGGTAGAGTAGATTTTGAGGCCATCAAAGAGTTTACTGCCCAAGCACTCTCACTTATAAATCCTGATTTCTCAAAGGATTTTATATTGTATGCCTTTACAAATTTTGACAATATATCAACTATGCAGATGTAGAAGAATGGTGATTGACTTGAGAAACTAATCTCCTTTTTTAGTTAAGGACTAGAAGGATATGAGGTGAAGTACACACTTATATAGAAGTAGTTTCTTTCATATTTGAGAAGCCTCAAAAAATTTAGGCCAATGCTTTCCAAAAACAAGATTCATTTTATGGTGTCTCCTCCTGGGGTAAGGAACCTTCTCCTCAAAAAGGATTTGAATGAGAAAAAAGTAGGCTAGATTACCAAGGTCATGAAGTATGATGTGGAGACAAAATTCACCAAGTTGATAAGAGGTAAAGGCTTGTGTGATCATATGGTGGATGACCTTCAAGAAGATAAATAAGTTATTTTGGTGACATGAAACAACTCACAAATAGATACACCTTCAACTCATACCAGTTGGCTCCAAGAAATGACACATTTCTTAGTAATAGGTGAATTCCCCCAAGGTTTGGATAGAGTAAAAAGAAGGTATTTTAGACTGAAGCCCATACCTTATGC
The DNA here is from genome assembly GCA_037957365.1 of Torreya grandis. Lineage (NCBI taxonomy): Eukaryota > Viridiplantae > Streptophyta > Pinopsida > Cupressales > Taxaceae > Torreya > Torreya grandis. Next base: position 6,840,429 of record JARHVA010000122.1, on the reverse strand, counting down.
ATTGATTGATGGGATTTTATTTATAAGGGACCTCAATGGAGTAATCATTAGGTGCATAAATGATGATTAAGTGACAACACTTTTGGATTAGTTTTATGATGGACCTATAGGAGGCCATTTTGTTCTAAGAACAACAATAATAACAACAACAAAAATAATGAAGGTTGGTTATTATCAGCCTCGCCTTTTCAAAGATGCCTATGCATGGGTTAGAAAATTCTAAAAGTGTGATTTATTTTTAGGCAAAAAAATATTATCATCTCTTCTACTCAACCTAATCCAGGTGGAGCAGCCCTTCATGCAATGGGGGTTGGAATTCATAGGGATGATAAATACACCTTCAAGTGGAAGACACAAATGGGTGTTCACTAGTACTGACTAATTCACTAGGTGGGTGGAATTAATTTCCCTAAAACAAGATAATGAAATAGTAGTGTTAGACTTCTATGATACCATTGTAACCAGGTTTAGTGTTCTAACTACTATAATTTTATATAATGCCTTTACATTTATTGAAATGAAGACAAGTGAATGAGAACTTAAGTTGGGCATCTACCTCATTACATCTTCCAATTACTACCCCCAAGGAAATGGGTTGGCAAAGTCTAGAAACAAGAAATTAATAAGGATTATCAAGAGAACCATGAAATAAAATCAAATAAAATGGCATACAAATCTAAGGACAACCTTATAGGCTGATAAGGTGACTCCCAAGGTTAAAATTGGTAATTCTCCATATGTTTTAATCTATGGGAGAGAATCCAAATTACCCATTTCTATTGAACTACCTACCTTGAAGTCACCCCATCATCTTGAGTTGATGGAGAGTGAGCCTATGAACATGAGGACAATAGAGCTCATGGAGTTTAAAGAAACCAGGGACCTTGCAATGAAGACATGAGAGTCATGACAAACTTAGGTCAAAAAAGCCTTTGACAAGAGAGCCATAACAAAAGACTTCAAGGAAGAGGACCTAATCCTCAAATGGGACTCAAATAAGGATAAGATAGGAAACAATACCAAGTTTGATAGCTTGTGGAGTGATCCTTATTTGATCCATGGATGCAAACATCATAATACTTTTTAGCTTACCCAATTAGATGGAGAGGTATTACCCATCCCAGTCAATGGCCTTTATTTAAAGACTTGTTATTAGAATATTTTTTAGCTATTGTATGATATTGTAATATATTATATTATTTTTCTATGCTTTCCTTTAAGTGCCTTATACACATTTCCTTTTAGTTGTGTGTTTCCCTTTCAATAAATGCCTTGGGCATAGTTGTTGTCTTGTTTCTTTTTTCATCCTTGTTGTTTCAAGAGGATTTTTTATGGAAAATGGGTAGTATTGTATAATTTTCATGATTAGATAATAGAAAATACTTAAGAATCTAGATTCCCAATGGATCAATTTAAAGCCACTAGTCTTTTCATAGTAGGCATGTAATCCTAGGATTTTACTAGAAATGTTAGCCAATTTTATCCCACATACAAAAACTTATCTAAATGGATCATTTTTTATAAGTATTGGTATGGAGAAATTTTTCTCAAAGTATTAAATGGTTCTTCAAAGCTTTAACAAATCAAAAGATGGCATGAGCAAATCTAAGGGACCAGACTATCATGGCACATCATATAAGAATGAACAAAGCAAGATTGGTTGTGCATTTCATAAGTGAATTTGAAAAGGAAAATAAATATAGATAATTATATAAACATGATGTTTTTTATTTCAAGGTCATCTCCTACAAGTTTGAGGTCTTGATGATTTTTCTATCTCAATATATATGTCATCAAAGTTGAACCAACAGAATGGGACAGGCATAGAGATGTCAATTTTAAGCCATGGTAAGTAATTATTTGGATTTGAAAATCCTTAATAAGCTTTAGGTTTAACATGCATATAAAAAGTATCAAGATCATGGAAAATTAGATCAAATATAATGGCATATGGGTGAGGATAGTGTCAGTAGACTCAAGCAGATCAATGGTGAATGTATGTCAATAAATTAGAAAATACTAAGGATAAACATGGTGAGGACAAGTGTCTCAATTGTGGTGCACTCCAAATCAGATCAATATTATACATTTAATATGGTAGACAAAGGATCCAATGGTGTAAATTTAATCATGAGAAAGTAGATCTAATGGTGCATGTTCAATCATGAGGAAGTTGATCGATGGAGAGTGAGAGGTCAACAAATCAATAGATCATAGGAAAGAATGTGAGGCTATCATATGGTGAAACTAAAAGAATCATTTAAATTGATATCAACATCCTAAGGATAGATGTAGAGATGATAAGTAGCATGGTCTAAAGCCCAAATCAAGATTAATGACTAATATTAAAGGTCGATGCTAAGAAAATTTAAATGGAGATCAAGTGCGACTCAAACCAAACCAAGGCAAGTATTTTAATAGCCATATACTACCATTAGATTTCAGTTAGACACCTTTAAATTAGATAACCATATAGTCAATATTGTTAATAAATCTATGTCACCATTAAGCTCAAATAGGACCTATCATCAATAATTTAGAACTTATCGACCCCATTCTTTAAAAGTTGTAGGATCATTCCATTAGTGGGTTTATTTTTATTTTAGATGGAAGATCCTCATGTGTAGTGGCTTCTTGACCCCCACAAGGTTCAAAGATAGATTAGGTTTATTTAAACCTAATTTAGTTTAGAACGAGGCTATGCATCCTATAAGTTTTTCTTTGACATGATAACTATAGTAAAACCAATAAATGGATTGGTTTTCAAACTAAAATAGACCTATGTTTAGATATTGAATAGGGGTAGGTTTTTTATTAATAAAGGAGTGTCTTGTCTATTGACATGGTCATATCTTTGACAAACAGGTACCTATATCCACTAAAAGTATACTTAAGCATGGCTCTATCAAGTCCATGGATATGAGGACTTTTTCCTCATAATGAAATCAAGTGGGAGATGGCATAGAATATCAAATCAAGGGAATTTGGTGATTGGAGAGTATATTGGAGCATTCAATTCTTTTATGAAGCCTTTAAGGTTTTCCTTCCTAATAGATCATGACTCATCATATAAAAAATAGATTCTTGTCCTCTAATGCATTTTTCAGCCAATAAGGAGAGATTGAAGACTATTGGAGAAAATGAAGGTTAGATTGTTGATGAAGGGTTAGTCTTGATTGGATCAAAAATGGTTCAAAATTCAAGAAAAGTAGCATCTCAATTAATGATCTCAAATGGTGTGCTCCCCCTCTCTCCCCCTTTCTCCTATATCTCTTATTTTCTTCCACATTGTAAACTCTCTCACTTTTGACAAGAAACTCTCTCTTAATTATGGAAGAGTAGAGACTCTCATTTGATAAGGCTAGACCCTATTAAATTTTGTAAGAACTACTTATTGATGCAATAAAGGACTTTATTTACCTATCTCCTACCTTGGATCAGTGTTTATTGAGTTGTGCATGATGGCCTTGAGGGGATTCTCCTATAAAAAATTAATGAAAATACATGAAATAACATATTTATATAATTAGCATAAGCACCAAAAGGATTATATTGATCAGATGCCACTTTGAGGGGGAAACCTCCTTTGATCAAGATCAATATAATAAATTCATGGATGCCTTCATTAACCTCAACACTTATTAATATACTAAGGATAATCTAAGCAGCTACTACTTCCCATAAATGTGGGATAAAACAAAATTCTCATGAGATGACTTACAAAGCATATGCATCCATAGAAACTAATATACTAAAAAAGTAAAGAGAAGGGGTAGCATGGGATCCTAACATCCCCTCCCTCTTATAAAAATCTTTATCCTCAAAGCATCAGATGTGAGAATCAGTGCTAAATCTAAAATAGTAGTTCCCATATTGCATCCTTTGGTTGCATTCCATACTACTGAATTAATACCTCTATGATGGATCAAGAATGAAGTTGGCATGTGTGCTTATCTAGGACTACCTCTAGCTCAAAAAATATGGATCCTTTATTATCAATTTTTGATAAAATAGTCGACACTGTAATGTTTATGCCAAGAACTTTATTCAAACAAGAAACATGAAATACTAGGTGAACTCAAGAAGAAGGTGGGAGCTCCAACTTATAAGAAACCATCCCAATTTTTTGGAGAACCTTATATGGCTCATAAAAATTTTGAGCTATCTTATCATGCCCTTTGATTTTTAGGGAAGAGTGCTTGTATGGCTATAGGTAAACAAAAACCATATCACCTACTTGGAAAGTGCACTCAAAATAGTGTTGATCATCATGTTTCATTCTATTTTGTGTCATATAAATATATTTCCATAGGGTATAGAGGATCTAATCCTAGTTTCAGAGAAGAGTATCAACTAGTTGAACTAGTGAACTACTAGGGGTGTATGGAAGGAGCATCGGTGGTGCTTAACCATAGACTAATTCATAGGGAGTCATTTTAGTTTAAGTGTGGTAGGAGGTATTGTACCACCATTTAGTGAGAGGGATCCACTTTGTCCACTAATGTTGTTGTTTTGAGGTGAATCAATGAAGGAAATTTTCTAAGTATTTGTTGATAATTTTAGTTTGGCTATCCATTTTTGGATGATACCCATAAATCATATTATATTGGGCACTAGTGTATCAAAATAGTCATATCCAAAAATGGTCGGTGATGGTTTCATCATGATCTGAGACAATGGAATTAGGAATGCCACGAATACATAAACTATGGTCCAAGAATATTTGTGCAACTGTGGAGGTAGTATAAGGATGGTTGAGGGCACAAAAATGACTATATTTGGAGAGACAATCAACCACAACTAAGATCACTTTCCTTTCCAAATATAGGGATCCCCTCAATGAAATCCATAGAAATATCTATCCAAATCCTAGTAGGGATGAACAAGGGTTTGATCAACCCAAGAATGAGTGTTGTTAACCCTTGTTGTGTTGGTAGGTATCACATTCAACTACCATATGTTGAATTGACTTTTTCATTCCCTTATAAAAGAAGTTACGTCATGCCCATTCATAAGTTTTTAGAAACCATGAGTTCCCTATGGATGGAGAAGCATGGAGTTCATAAAATATAGACTATTGAAGATCTATGTTCTAAGGAAGCACCAAAGGCCCTTATATCATAGAGAAGCACCATCCAAAGGATAATGTGATATAACAAAGGGTTTAGTGGACAAATATTGAATGATTTGAAATAATGAGGAGTTATTGACATACCACTACTATATATCATCCAACTAATTCAGAATAGGCATGAAAATAGATGAAAGGGAAGATTGGTCCATAAATGTGTGAGATAGGGCATGAGTCACAATATTATCTTTACCCTTGTTGTAAATGATCTCATAGTCATAACCCATGAGTTTTATAACCCATTTATGTTGTTACATGGTAGAGACTCCTTGTTCTAAGGAATATTTTAGACTTTGTTGATTAGTTTTCATGCAAAAATGATTCCCTAGTAGATATGGCTGCCACTTTTGTACTGCATACAAAATGGCCATAATTTCCTTCTCATAAGTAAAGAGTACTAAATTATTTCTAGAAATGGCTTTGCTAGTAAATTCAATGGGGCATATTTCTTGGAGGAGAACATTACCAAGTCCATTTCCACAAGCATCTCTCTTGATAGTGAAGGTCTTAGCAAAATATAGCAGAGATATAACAAATGTAGTACACATAGCTTATTTCAATTATTTAATTACACACTCCATAGCTTGTGTCCATATAAAATCATCCTTTTTAAACATAGCTATTAGTGGAGCTACAATATTCCCATAGTCCTTGACTTTTTTGTGATAGTATCCAGTCAACCCCATAAAACCACGGAGGCTCTTGAGTGTCTAAGGATGAGGCCAATATATAATGATAGCTATTTTTTCAAGATCCACCTATAACTCCTTGTGATGAAAAAATACACCCAAGATACTCCACTTCATCCTAGATAAAATCACATTTGGACTATTTTGCATAGAGATGATGATTAGAGAGAAGTTGTAGTATAAGGTCCAAATGTTGGAGATGTTCAAACCATGTTTTACTATAAATGAGGATATCATCGAAGAAGAACAAAATGAATTTTTGTAGGTAGGGCCAAAATATTTTATTCATCAATACCTAGAATGTTGAATGAGAATTAGTGATGCCAAAGGGCATGAATAGAAACTCATAGTTTCCATCATTCATGCAAAAAATTGTCTTAGGGATATCATCCTTATGAAGTTGGATCTAGTGATATCCAAAGTGGAAATCTAACTTGGAGAAAAATGAGTGCCATGAATCTCATTAATAATAGGGACTGAGAACTTATCTTTGATTTTGATATGATTAAGTACATGAAAGTCAATGCAGAGGTGTCATGACCCATCTTTTTTATAGATGAGAACTAAGGAAGAATATGGGATAGTATTAAGGTGAATAATGCCCTGCTTTAGTAAGTCTTAAATGAGCATCTCAATCTTGGTATTTTACTAAAATGGTTAGCACTAGGGCCTGATGTTGGGAAGAACACTTCCAAGAAGGAATTGAATATGGTGGTCCTCTAACTATGAAGGTGGTAGTCTTACTAGTTTGACAAAGACACATGTATACCTATGTAAAATAGTTTGTAAATTAGCAGAAGTAGTGGAGAACATCGATGGTTGTATTTGAATGGAATAGAACTAAGAAATAATGTTACATGAATTTTTATTAAGAATATTTACCATGCAATGTGAAATTATGATTCTAAGAGACCTTGGGTGTAAGCCTCTCAATGTGTGTTTTTTCCCATTTTCTAAAAATTGCATCCAAAATTCAGCAAAATCCCATAAGATGGGTCCAAGTGTGCATAACCATTGAGATCCCAAAACAACATCACATCCACCTAGAGGAAAGGAAAACATGCTATAGTACAAGTTATAATCTCCAATAGAGATGCACACATTAAAACACTTCCCTTTGTAAGGTAATGTGCCCCCATTGGCAATCATGACTTAAAAGTTGGAATAAGGATGGACAAAAAAATTATCCTATTTGGTGATCTAGGGGTCAATGAAGTTGAGTGATACCTAAATTAATAATTATTTTGAGATGGATCTTATTGAAGTAACCCCTGACCCATATGGTTTATGGGGTGGTGACTCCTTCTAAGGCATGGAGAGAGATCTATGGTTGGTCTTCCTAAGAAGTAGGTTCCATAATTGATGGAGCTTCTTTTAAATCATTTTTTGTATCCTAAGCATCTTCCAAAACTTCAATTTTGAGTATAGAGTCCACATCTAGTACATAAATATTTTTCTTGACACATGGATGTCCGTAAATGAATTTGTCATCATATTTATAATATAGTCCTTTTTATCTACATGCTTACATCTCTACTTCAGTCATATGCTTGATCGAAGTGGTCATAGGGGTTGGCATTGTTTGAGATCATTGTGGAGTGGTATTTTTTAATGGAGAAAAAATGGATTTGAATCACTATTGAGTTATGATGTTGTTTGTTGTTCAAGGTGGTATGTTAAAGATTAAGGCCAAGAATTTTTTCATCTAGATAATTGATTTGGGGCTTGAGGGTGGCAATTTCATCCTCCATGTTTTTTACTCCTTTTCAAGTTACTAGCATGACTAGAAGAATAGATTTTTTCTCAATGGGTAAGAAAACTAGAGTTAAGACATGTTTAGTACGAAATTTTTAAAATTTGGATGAAACTAGAAGGGGTAAAAGTACTTTTACTAATTTTTTTGCAGTGGGAGTATGATCAATGAAGGTGAGGGAAATTTTGGAAGGAAAAATGAAAAAAACTAGAAAATTTATCAAGGAAGGACAAAGGAGAAAAAAAGGGAGATGAACACTATGGAAAAATTTTAAGGTAAATAAATAAAAAGAAAAGTTATGGCAAAACCTAAAAAAAAGGAAAATTGAGATTTGTGGGAATTAGAAGTGAAATCAGGATATGGGACCTCAAGGAAAAAATTTGGAGAATGGAATTTTAGATGTGCAAATAAATTTTGAGGATCAACGAGGATACAAATGGAGAGATATGTCAAAATTTTTGGCTACAAGTCCTCTGAGAGCTCTGATACTCTACTATTAGTTTTTTGAAACTAATAGGATGAATATTTCCTAGTTTTTGGTTTCTATCAATTGTCTTAATGCAAGTCCTCTGAGAGTCTTCTGATACTCTGCTAATTGATTTATTTACAGTTTACTAGGAATAGTCTAAAATTGATAAAAATGGACCCCAAGTTTTAATGGTTCCTTAAGGTTTTAAATAGATCTCTCTAGGCACCAATTCCATCTGAGTGAGTACTGATCTCTAGAAAATTTATGGCCATGGATTTACCCCTAAATGATATCTCTTGGTTTTCATCATGGGTTGAAATTGATTAATCAAATATGGGCTATTTTCTATTTCATTGGTAGGTCCTCTTAATAAGCTAGCTACTTTAGGGTTCTTGTGGTACTCCTCATAATGAGTTTTAGGGATTTCACCCAAGCACTTCCCATAGTTATTTAGATAGATTTATAACCTGATCCAAAATAGATTATTGTGATACATAAAAATACTTAAATGAATTATGTAGTAGAATAGAGTTAAGACTTTCTGAGAAAAAAACTTAAATGAATTATGTATTAAATTAGAGGTTAGACTTTCTAGAAAAAATTTGGCCTTGGAAAGTGCTCTGATAGTAGATGACAGGATCCTCCTACAAAAAAATAATGAAAATGCATTAAATAATGGATTTATATAATTAGTAGATACACTAAAAATATTATATTGATCACATGCCACTTCATGGGGGCAACCTCCTTTGAGTAATACCATTACAATAAATTTGTGGATGATTTCAATTGCCTCACCAATTAATTATATATTAATTATAATCTAAGCAACTACTACTTCCCTTAAATGTGACATAAAATAAAATTCTCATAGGACAACTTACAAATCATATGTGTCTATAATAATTAATATACTAACAAAGTAAAGAGAAGGGGTAGCATGAGTTCCTAATAGGCCTTATGAAGGAGATTCTTCCATATCCATTTTCATTCTTGTTTACCTCTTTTAAGGTGTTTTCAATTTAGTTAAAGGTTTGAATTAGTGTTCTTCCTGAACCCAATTTATGAAAAACTTATGCAATTAACTAGATTGTGAGATTGCATGAGCTAGTATTATCTTGTGAAAATCTAATGTGGGTTCAAGCATATATGAGATCCTCATTAAATTTGGTACATCACTTTGTTAACCTTCTTAGAATACTTATTTCCAATTTTCTAATGATTTTCATAGTAGTAACATTAGTTTAGGTGATGCATCAAGAGGAAGTTGACCTTCTCCAAGGGTTCAACCTCTCCATAGAAAACCCACATCCTACGGTTGTTTGCATATTATGACTGGAAAGTGGAAGAGCTTGAATAACTCCCCCAAAAGGGTGAAATATCACATAATAATAGGACCAAAGTGTAAAATAACTAAATTAGGTATAAAGTAGAATAAAAACATGAAACCAGTGTAATAAAAGGTACTAATTTGCCCAAAAGAGATATAATCAATGCAAAAAATAACACAAAATATCAAAACTCTTATATGGATAAGGTACCTATTGGGTTTTTATATCAACTTTTCCCTAGGGTGTTGAAGTATATAGTTTCTAACAAGCTAACATGCTAGTATTTCACACAAGACTAAACTCTTGCATTCTCACCTGAAGCATGTAGTAAGAAACCAATTCCCTTGGGTTATGTTGTGTAGTAACACACTTGTCATATATTAGTGTTTTTAATATATCTAATTAATGATAACACAAAAAATAAATACATGGCTATGGAACTTATTTAAACTATGTAAACAAACATGATTATGAAGATAACTGCCATGAGACTCAATGTTTTGGCTACACAAGTTTATATAATGCAGATTCTATTCATTACAGTCAAATACAAACCACATGTTACATAATAAACATACTAATAACTCAATGTTTAAAGTTAACTAACAACTATAGCATAACATCATAACTAATAGTAACTTTCATGATTTATCTATTATAATAATCAATTATTATATAATACCAATGTTTAGTAGTAGTACACATTTACACACATGGGTATTTATAATTATTTTCTTTGACCAAGTTGTTACATTAATTATGACACTTTAGTGACTAGCCAATGATCTCCAGTACACTATGAGTTGTGGTATTCATTTACTTGTATTTCCCTAAGGACCTGGGCCTTTATAACCTTATATTCTCATTTGATATTGGATCCTTGTTACCAAATATCTTCCTTCATGTGGGTTAATGTGAAACTTGTATATGATTAAAGTTTATTTTGTCCTTGAGAATCACTCATCAAACATTTCCCACTTCCTTTTCATTCCCAAAGTCTTTCATTGATACATTGAGTCCTTCACTTTTGAGTCCTTTATTTGTTTTGTTTTTCCTTTGATTGGCACTTCTCATACTATGGTATTTTGTTCCATGGTCTTTTACACCATGGCCTTCCTACACCATGCTCAATTTTTGTCATGGTATTCTAGTGACATACTCATTTTATACCATAAGACAAAACACTTAGTCAAAATTAGGGGTCTAACATCACCCCACACTATACTCTTAGTTTGTCTTAGACTAAGTACTAGTCATGACCTCAACCACAAATTTAGGGATGACTTGTTCATTATATTTATTGATACCTTTCCAATATGGAAAGTTTTTGATCATATTTTTTATTATTTCCTTGATCGCCACTTTCAAATTTTTACTCTCCTCAGGTTGATCAAGGCACTCTCTTACCTTATTGACCAATTGGTCTAGAGATGTGGAAGTATCCTTTTGGACTACAAGCATGGTGACCTCATTAAAAACCTATCCTTGGAGTGATACAAATTTGGAATTTATTTTATATTGATGTGTGTTTGTTATTTCATCCATAGTTTTGACATCCTTAAATTCCTTGGCATGTTTGATGTGATCTTTTATTAAAAGGGTAGCATCCATCGATTGTTGTTGAAACTTCTCTACCTAGAGTCGAGCATCTAAAATTTTACTAAGCCATGCCATCTTCATTAAAATCCCATCTAGGATGGGGATCACTTCCCCAACCCATTGTAAGGTGTGCCTGTATACTTCTATTACTTTAGTAAACTATTCATCTACCCAAAATGTTTCATTTCTAGGAACGAGTTTCTCCTTACACTACTTTAATAAGAGATTCACCAGGGTCTCCAACTTATCAATATATTCTCCCTTCAAAGGGACCCCATCTACCAATGTTAATTCCTAGCCTAAAATATCATATCCAACTCCTTCCATCGATAAGTGTTACCAACTTTGGTCATTATGATGTGTATTTCTACCTGGAGATTAGCATCTTATAAGTTATTAATATGCATAACATGGCCATTATTATGGTATTATAGCATTATTGAATGCTTCTTTATTTCCTCTAAGTCTTCCAAATCAAATTCAAGGTCTATATTGGATCATTACAACCTTGATACCTTGTTGATTCTTTTAGCTATAATTTTCATGCATCACCTAGTAAAATAGATATAGTCTTTATGGACATGAAAAAGTAGAAATTTTATTTCCTCTACCAATTTTCTAAAACATGAGATGTTAAAAAGTTGGAAGAGCCCTGTAGAGTCCAAGGCATTGAATATTTTTAATTCATACACCAATTCACTCTTGGTGTTTTAGAACTTGACTCAATAATCATTGTAATTCTCAACCTCATTTCCATATTGGATTTGGTTATAGTCAAAAATGGTAAAGGTGGGTAAATTTGATACCCAATTCTCTATGTGTATCACAATTTTTAGGTACTTCATCTCCTCTATTATCAAAGGTAGAGGTGGAGGCACTTGGGATTTCTTCTTACTTTGTCATGCCATTATTGTTCCTTTGCCTTCTGCATACTCACTCTATTATTTGGGTGTTTCCTCTCTAATTAATATTCCTTACCCATAAAACTTATCTCCTCTTTCTCTAAAATAGCTGGTAGTGACTCACTTATCTAGGCCTTTTTCTTAGGTTGCATCACCCTTCATGGATCCTAAATGTTGAGGTGTAGTCATCCAATATTCCCAAAATAATACATTTTTATTGTGTAAATATCTCAAATATCCTATTTTAACACCCATTAATAGTATATGCCAACCTATGAAACCTATAATCACCAAATTTCCTCTGCATTATTCTAATTTAGCTATCTTTTTCTTGATCACTCAAACAAGACCCTACATAATGATCAATGAATGGGGAATTGATACTATGCACTCATCTTGGAATTCCCTAAACTCAGTTGTTCTCTCTTTGGCTCTATAAATTCACATTCAAATTAAAGTTAAAGTTTACAATGATCCCCCAAATATCTTTTTATATATTCAAGGGGGTGACTTGCATTTACTACCCTCTTTTTTTCAACATCACTTCTTGCAATCAATTTGATTTAACAATCACCTTTCTTTAACTATAAATTATCACTATAAATGTGATTAATGGTATTATCATGACACTATGTTGGCACATTTATCATAACCCCTATCTCTTTATATTAATGGCATGTCTTATCCCATGCTTTTCTCAGAGTGTATGATAGATGTAAAACCATTTGAATATTCATACCATTGGTAGGAATTTCTATCCTTATACCTCTTTTATTATGTGTGCTTCCCTATGGACCATTTCCCAACACATGTAAAACCCCTTACCCCACACTAAATGTGTGTCATGGTCCTCCATGAAAACATAAGTACTAAGTTACAAAAATAAAGTAAATAAAAATGAGAGTATAGTTAAAGCAACACTTTATTGAAAACAAGAAATCCTAAACTAATGGAATACACCTTATTGAAACAATTGAAACTAAAAATTAAGTAGATAAATACGACCATAGTTAGAAACCATTGTAATAAGTAGGAAGAAATTATCCATTCAATCTTTTTAAATGACATGTAAAAATATGATGAATAATAAAAGGACCATCCCAATGAACAATAAGCATCCCATAGTGGCACATGAACTTGGAGTCATATTAAAACTTGAATTCTTAGGGTAAATATTTTATTCTTAAGATGGTGATCATTCCATGTAATATGTTTGAATATCTCCACATATTGAATCTAATGAGTAAGGAAAAATGTTTCATCCAATCATAAAAAAGTATCCAAACATGTTATCAATGATGAGTCATCATCCAATTATCTAATACATGCAATGTGAAGAGAAGGTACCAAGAATTCAACTAGAAGAAATTCTTTAGTTCTAAATCCTAGATTAAAGGGTGTAATTTTTTTGAGGCACTTATAAGTTATTCAGTAAGCTCAAAGAATTGTAGATGCATGATCATCCCAATTAGTGTATCTAATATTACAAATTTTTTTAAGTGTTGTGCCCAAAATTTATTTGAATGCTTTAGTAGTGACATTAGCTGAGGGATGATATAGTGTTATCTTGTGATGCGAAATCATGAAATTAGGTAGTAATATGTGGATAGTCTCATTGACGAAGTGTGTGCTACAATCATGAGTAAAAATTAATGGACAACAAAATATGGATATAATATGTTCCCATATGAATCACATGGCATTTTATATATTATAATCCCTTATTGGCATGTCCTTAGCCTAGTGCATGAGATAAATAGTTATTATGATGATATACTGAGAGCTTATACATCATCCAGCTATGTTGATTGAGCTGATAAAATCAATGGACCATTTTTCAAATAGTTCTTGTGATAGAATAGGATATAATGTCATGGCATCTTAGTTAGTTGGTTTCCCCACATGTTGTAAAATATCACATTTTTTGACATGCAACTTGGCATCATGAAAAATCATAGGCCATCATAAACATGATAATAAAACTTTGAATGCAATAGCCTCACCAATATAGTGTATTCAAATAATTCCTTTGTGAAATTTATGGAGTAATTTAGGATGTTTGTGTTTCATAACATAGTTTCAAAGGATTTCATCTCATCTAAGATTTTAGAGGTCCCCTTCAATGAGTTAGAATGGTGCAGCATGGATGGTTAGTTACTTTTTATCCTATGGACTCAAATAATCTAGAGTTGTACTAGTTGTTAACAATGTAGACAATGAGAATATTAAGGATCTTGTTAATTCTATAGTTATGTAGTTTTGTCCTTTTTGAATCTGGTCTTTCCAGTGTTTTTTTTGCTTCTGACTTATTTTTCGACTGTGCCGTTGGTTTGGTGTTGGCATCTTTTGTTTGCCAGCCTTCCTATCTTTTTTGATTGTATAGGGTTCGGCCCCTAGTTTTCCACATTAGTTAATAAAAAACAAAGTTGTTATATATTCTAACTCCTTAGGAACCTATAAAACATGAAAAAACTACACATTAGTTAAGTCATCCTTAATGGGTCACACTGGCTCACTAGAATAAATTTTAGAAAGATGGTCATGACTGCAATTGGTCTTACCTAGTTTGACCATGGCAGAGAATTGAAATTCTTTGAATAATAGATGTAGCCATGTAACATAGTATTATTAACTATATATTTCAAATCTTCATGGTCTATATAGAATATAAAAGGAGTCACCAATAGATACTATCAGAACTTTTATGAAGCATAAACCATGAAAAGTGTTTTGTGCTCCATTATGGTATAATTTATCTTAGTTGGATTAATATTTTTACTTGAAAAGTAGATGGGGGTGATCAAGGTAACCTTACCTAGGATGCACAAGTATCACACTAATGTCCATACTAAAATCATCAACATGGAAATGGAATGGTTTAGTCTAATCAAGGAACTAGAGAATTGGTGTTGTGATGAGCTTATCTTCTAAGGCTTCAAATGCTTCTTAACAAGAGTGGGTCTAGATAAAGTGTTCATTATGTTTCAAGCATTCCTTTAATGGAAGAAAAATACTTGAATAACCTTAGATAAATTTTTGATAGTACCCAATATGACCTATATAGGCATGAACTACACACTAGGATGTTGGTGATAACAAACAAAGGATGTAAACAACCTTAGTGAGGTCCACCAAAAGTCAATCTTGGCATATAACATGACCAAGGAGAATGCTAAATGGTTTATCCAAAAGAAATTTCTTTAAATTAAGTGAAATTTGAAGTACTAAATAATGCTAAAGCATAAGTTGTATATTAGAATAATGGTCTTTCACTAGGTCGTATATTGTCCAATCATCTAAATAAACTTGAAGGAATTTATGGAAGAAGTATATAAAGGCCTCAATGTCTATACGAGAGAATACGATGGGTTCATTTTTTAACCCAAATGACATTATGGTATATGTGAAAGACCCCTGCTTAGTATCAAATATATTCTTAGGGTGATCCTCCTCTACAATCTAGACCTAATGGCACTCAAAAAATCCATCTTTGAAAGTGTAAATCTCACACCCTATGACACCTTAGAGGATTTATTCTATGAAAGGCATCAAAAAAGGATTAGTAATGTAAGATATGTTAAGAATTTGATAATCACCACAAATTCTAATGCACTAATCTTTATTTATGATTATTACCATGGGGTTGACCCACTCAAACTCATAAATTAGAGTTATAAATCTAGCATAAAACATACTATCAATTTCCTATTTCACCCATGTATGTAAATTTGGATTCATCTTATGCAACTTTTTCTTGACAGGGCGAGCAACTAGTTTGATATGTATTTTGCCTAAGGGCATATGAACAACTTTCAATTCACTATAATTCTTTGAAAAATCAACTCAAAAACTTTAGAAATATTAGTATCATACTAATAGTTACCCATAATAGATATATTTGGTGCTTCTTCTATGTCAATGTTACGTTGGATGCTTTGAAGAGGTTCTAAGTGTGGGTGGTATATATCAAGATTAGTATCATGAATAGTTTGTGTGCCATAGTATGTGGGGGAATCCAAATGATTTATAAATGGGTCAAAGATTTTGGACCCTTCACCTTCATTGACATGAAATAGTAATTTTTGTTTTCCTTTGTGAATTTATTCATGACATGCCTAATATAGGACAATTTATAGTGCAGGGGAGGATTTCACAATTGCATCATTAAAAATAACCAAGCCTTCTTTTGGTATACCATGTATATGTCATTTCCAATCTTCAACAAGACTAGGGTTACCAACAACTAGTTGACACATGTCTTTTAGTGTGAACCACAAGTACATCCTTAGGGAGGAATAAGATAATGTTGAGACCATGTTATTTTTTTAAAAATGCCATAAATAGGTACCTAAATTTCATTCTTCATGAACATACCATGCTCTATCCCAAGTGCATAAATTTACATAAAACACATGTATCCATAGGTGCTCTAGAAAGGAATATTCTTCAACAAACCACATTATTTCACAATCTTCTAGATGTGGTTCTAGTGTTCAAACTCCACTATAGTTTATTGTACCTTAAATGCAATTATCATGATGAAGCTAGTGATGTAAGGTAGAGTGTGCTTGGTCATAATAAAGGAGATTCTCATTATGAGTTCACCACCATTTTGTAGCCATGCCATTAAAAAGGTAAACTAGTGAATGCATATGATCAATATCAGAGTCATAAAATGCTTCATGTCACTGGATGATCTTGCACACTTCTAATTTCCCATGAAAATATAGAGCTTCATCAAGATTTTCGAGTGGTATAGCCACTATTGGTACTTGCATGTCTTTTTTGGTAATAAGATGAACAAATATATGACACTTATGGTACTAGTGTAGAATTCCTTCACAACTACCAATGCCACCACACACTCTACCAATGAGGTCATAGTCACCATGGGACTAACAATTACAAGCATTACTTGTAGTATTAGAAATAAATTATGTGTCCATCCATTTGAGGATGTCATTATGATTAGGATCATGATGATCACCATCTCTAGTTGTGACATTGTAGATATGATTGATATCCTCATCCATACTAATAGGTTATATATATGGAGGCCCATGTGCTTGGTCCAATGGGATGATGACTCGCTAATCAATATTTTCAAAAATAATATATTATTTTTTGAAGCTTAATTCAACATTATTTGCATAACACCAAGGATGACCCAATAGCGATGGAAAATCATCAGCTTCAACTAATTAAAGAGCTTCAAAGTTAGCCTTGAAAGGTACCCCAAGGATATTGATAATTACATTTTTAAGAATGCCAATTGGTAGAGCATTAGTTTTATTGGCCATAAATAACACATGAGGTAATGTTTCTAACATTGAGCTAGCCATTTTTTACCATGCATCCTTTTTGAGGACATTGGACTTAGCACTAGTGTCAACTAAAATGTCTCAGATCACCCATCCATTAATGATAGCATTCACAAGTATTTATTTATCCTATTGAGGGATAGGAGGAACAAGAATTGATGATATTTAGTTAGCCTTGGCACCTGATGTTTAAGCTAATTACTCAAATTTGCAAAAATATATTCTTATAAAAGGAGCTTGCATAATTATTGAAACTCATCCCATATCGTGTTTTGAGGTTCTATGTATTTTTTAGATTAACACATTGGGTAGCTTCTCTATCCTTAATAAATTTAATTTACTCTTGTTGTTCCTATACAAAGGTCATAGTATCTTAGAGCATGTATTTTTATTTATAGGCATCATGATACTTCATTGCACAAGGATCTTCACATTGTATCTTCTCAATAGGTGGAATAGACATAGAATGGGATTTTATACTATATGTGGTGATATAAACCTATTAGGCCATGAGAGTAATAGAGCATGACTACTAGTGTGTTTTCTCAATGAATATCATACTATCACCTTTTTCATTTCTTTCTTTTGTGATGGCTATGTACAAATCAGGGCATTCCTCCAATCAATGATATTTTTTACAAAAAGTACATATCAGATAGACTAGACATTCTCATTGATAATGATCCAAAGATCTACACTTATAACACATTCATGGTGTAAAACATCCACCTCCTCATCCCCATCATTGGCCTCATCCATGATATCCATCATTATCTTGATTGTTTGAGATAGAGGTTTGATGCATACCATGCATATGCCTTATGTATATCATTGATCATGTAGAATTTATTTATGTCATGGGTATATACATTATATGTCTTCTAGTAATCAAACACTTTTAAGTGTGTATCCCATTATAATAGAGGAAAAGAGAGGGCATCATGCTCTTCATGGTAAATTTCACAAGACTATTTTAGTACAATGTAAATGTTCTTTCAAGGAAAATTACTTCTATTATGACATTAAAACTCATAATTGGTACACCAAAGAATAATACGAGTGTTATGAACATTATTTAAAGTCAAATTTTCTAACTATGATGCCATTAAATCCATTTGAGATTCCATAAAAGGATTGACTCCATTGTCAATGCTACCAACACCTTCAGTGTGGAGGGAATATTTTAAGGCCTTTTACAAGCCTATAAATGTCCTTTGAGACAAAATTCATCTAAATGGAAATAACAAGCCTCTTCTGAATCATTAGGCATGCCAAATATCATTAATCTCAAATGAGAGCTTATACAAGAGTGTTTTTAATCATGCATCATAATCACATATAATTTAAATTAGGTCTTGTTTCATATCCTTTAGCACATAAATACTTTATTGCTCAAATTATAGAATATCAAACTCTTGAAGAAATGTTGTCTTGAGTTGGTCATAGTCAAATAATTATTTTTGAGGGTCATACTTACTATACCATTTGTGTGCTCTTTCCATAAATGTGGTTATAAATTGTGTCAATTTTTTCTCATTAGAATTTATACCATCCACCCTCCAAATGAGGTCACACTTATGAACATGATCCATGGCATTTTCCATTCTTCATTATTCAAGTAAATGAAGCATCATTTCATAATACATAATCAATAGTTGAGGTATGTGTAATAGTGTCTATGGAGAACTTCCAAGTCTTATTCCTAGGGATGGAATTCCTCCACTTCATCTTACTCTACCTCCTCATCTACCTCCTATGCCTCCAGTAATAATTCCTACTATGTTAGGCTTGGTATCAGGTTGATTTATAATGTTTATAATAGTGATCTACCCACTACTAATGCTAAGTCCACCAGGCATAACAAGCTAGGCCATGAAATTACTTTGAAGAGGAAAAGAAAGTGTTAATTCACTATGAGTTAAAACTTCCTCATCAATAGGTTATTTTAAGGGGTCAATATATCAATCTACACTATTTTTATCTAGTTAAGTATAATTAAATTTTTTTATCTCAAAATAATGAGCATGCACTATGGTTAGGGAAATATTTTGTTTTAAATATGGTTCTTCAGTGTCCACTATCCATATAGCTTATCCCATATATGACAAAGCTAGCATTGGTTATGGTCTAAAAGTTGGTGAGTCCTCATTGTATTATTTTACTTCCCTATGGATCTTAACAACACTTCCTATGTCCTCATGTCCCCTTCCTACTCTGCTTTCATCTATAATCCTTTATCGAGCTTCATCATATTTATTCTTTTATAACTCTAACTAACTAGCTACCATTCTAAACCAACAATCCTTCAATAGCAACCCTGCATTCCCCTCCTAACTATGTTACTAATGTAAGGATAGGTTTATTACTCTATAAGAAAAATTTCAAGTCTATAATTAATAAAAAATTTCTTTACTTCTAGTGGGAAAAGTCTAATATATCAGCTATGTGGTTCTCAAAGAAACTATAACTTTCATTATTTAGGACAAGAGTATGTGGTTATAGCATATTCTAAGATGTAGTTATTCAACACCCCCTTCCACTATATATTAATATCTTGTGTCCATAGTGTTCAAAAATGTGATAAATTCCTCTAATTCTCCATCATCCAAGCTTGACTCCTTCCAAAATTTCATGATTGGTCTTGAGCATAGGTTGAGATCCAAACATAGAGATGAATAGGGACTTCAATAAAGAAAGTTTCATATAAATAGCCATAGAGATGTTTTTCAAACCATGCATCTACAAAAACTCCACATTAAAGATAGTGAATTAAAATATTATCCTCAACTTTAGTAGTCCATTATTCAATATTATAAAGGGTTAACTGTAATGTCCCTTACTTAGGGGCTCTCTTATCTGCACAAAAACTCTGATACCAAAGACCAAAGCTCTGATACCACTGTAATATCCCTTCGAATATCAAAACAAAGCTCCAAATTGCTTATCTGAATTTCTGCAAAATATCTTCAAATAGATGAATAAATCACAGTATAATTTCTTATTTATTTGCTCATAAGCTTACAATTTGAGATCCTCTGTCAGGTATACAAAGAATATCGAAAGTTCGGCCTTATAGCCTGAATATTCCGCGAACTGGGTTGAATCTGGCACGTCTCAGCCTGCTGTGTAAAAAACACAGTCGCCGACGTCGGTTATACTGCCGTCGTCGGTCGACCTGTAGTGGTCCCCTTGCCGACGTCGGTGATGAGTCGACCGATGTCGGTCTCTGTAAGTTCCTGTTCGCCGATGTTGGTACCTGAACTTTCTGTAGATGCGTACGGATTTTTTGCAGATCTGTACGGAAGTCGTACGGCCGCTGATATAACACACCCTGTATGCCTGATCCTGATCTGTAGAATTATGGGCTGACACAAAAGATCTATATCTGGATAATTCTTGAATCAAAAACCCAAAATAAAGAAAATACCTGTAAACCCTTGTGATAGCTTCTGAGTGAAGTTATCTCTCAAATACCTGTAATACTATGATAACTTCTGGGTGAAGTTATCTCTCAATTCGGCAATAGATCGGCTGATCTTTCACAACCTCTGAATCGCACACAATGAAGAGTTGACGTTCTTCACTGCAATTGGAATCCTGGAACCCTTGGCTCAGTCTTCACAGAAGAATTTCTTAACAAGAATCAATATCAATAATAAGCATGGATACAAACTCTCTCTCATGAGAGATTCTTATACACCTCCAAAGGTGTGCTTGCTAAAATTAGACTCCCTTAAATTAGACTTCCTTAAATTAGAACTAGGGTCTTAAAATTAGACCAAGTCTTAATTTAGAATTTGCATCCTCAAATTAGACCAAATCATTAATAATTAATAATTAATTATTAATTAATAATTAATTAAAATTAGTTCAAATAATTAATATTTGATTAAATCAATCAAATATTAATATCTCCCTTAATTCATGCCCGAAAGTGCCCGAACGAAAGCCAAGCCCAGCTCCATCAAGACCCTCTATCCACCTCATTAGCCTACGAGGGTCGCATAATAGGCTAATCATCTACTCTGTACATGTCGACTAAAAAGGGGACATGACATTAACCATTCGAGTATTTTCCATTACTTTGAAACAAGCACTATGAGTCCCATAATAGAACCAAAATGTTGCATTTTTCTATCAACTTTTCCCTAGGGAACTAATGTGTCTAGTTCCCAACAAGTTAACACACTAGAATTTCATGCTAAACTAAACTTTTATGCACTCACCCAAAGCACATAGTAAGGAACCAATTCCCATGAGTTATGTTGCATAGTAACACTTGTCATTTATTAGTGTCTGATCATATATCTAATTGCTTATTACATAGAAAAATAAATACATGATTGTGGACCTTGATTCAACTATGTAATCAAACATGATTATGAAGATAACTACCATGAGATGTAAAGTTTTGACTATGAAAGTTCATATAATGCATATTCTATTCATTATTTTCAAATACAAAGAACATGTTACATAATAAACTTAGTGATAACTCAATTTTTAAAATTAACTAACAACTATAGAATAACACCACAACTAATAGTAACTTCTATGATTTCACTATCACCACAATCAATAATTACATAATATCAATGTTCAATAGTAGTATATATTTCTATACAGGGGTATTTATACTTGTTTTCCCTAACCAACTTATTACATTAGTTATGACACATTAGTGACAAGCCAACAATCTCTAGTAGACTGAGAGTCATGGCAGTCATTTACTTATTTTTCCCTAAGGCCCTAGGCCTTTATGCCCCTATATTCATGTTTGTTTTTGGATCCTTGTTTCCAAATGTCTTTATTCATGCAGGTTTGTGTGAAACTCATGTATGATTAAAGTATGTTATCCTTGAGAATAACTCCTCAACTATTTTTAGATTCCTTCATGCTCCCCAAGTCTTTCACTAATATACCAAGTCCTTCACTTGTTATGCCTCTCCTTTTATTGGGTCTTCTGCACCATGATATTCTTACACCATACTCATTTTGTGTCATGGTCATCTTGTGCCATGCTCGTTATGCACCATAAGACAAAACACTTAATCAAAATTAGGGGTTCAACAGTACTAGTTTATCCAAAGTCAATTATAATTAGTGAAAAAAGTATCTAAACAAGGTAGAAAAATTATTAACTATGTCTAAAAGATAACAATTATTTTCCTAAATGCATTTATAATCATTTAACATAAAAATAAGGCTAGACTCAAAAACAAAGAACTCAAAAACAAAATAAATGAAGGAAATTGGCTTGGATGACACTCAATAATTGGCTCACTAAGACTCAATACTTGGTTTATAAGAGAATATTTAAACAAAGGTGTATACATCTAAAATTGCTCACTTTATTTATCATCACTAATATTACTATTAATCAACACTATTCTCACCTATTTTATCTAATATCAATAATCTATTTTAATCCCATTCTAATATCACCACGTCTAATAATTTATCTAACATCCCCCTTAATTATTATTCATCCATTAACCTTATTCCTACCCCACAAGTCAATTAATTCACCTAATTCCCTGTTATCCACTAACTAATCCCACTTTTCTATTATATTGGAATTATATATTCCAATCCCACCTACCCTATCCTATTCCTAGGATTTCCTACATCCCTAATCCCTAATCACCTATGTAACCACCTATTAATCTTTCGTATCTCCCTTAATGGATTCTAGAATTATCCAATTCTATAATCCTCTCTATCTTAGGCCTTCCTCTCTATAATCCTCTATTCTAGAGGCTTCCAAGGAATTTTCAATTCCTTGGATAATCATCCACCATTGATCCTCTTCATCCAAACTTTGAATTTTGGTCATTGATCTTCCCTCCATGGCTTATTTAAATCTACCTCCTCTCCATTAAAAAACTAATCAAAATGATCATAATCTCTTTAAGTCTTCATACTATCATTAATACCATGAATCCATGTCATTTATCAAGCTATCATTATGTTAAAATTTTGATTCTAATTATAAGCAATCTCCATCCATAATATTTAGTCTTATTTTTATTTGAATATTTATTGGGAACAGTTAGATTTATATTAGAATGTTGCTTTTAAAGATTCATTTGATTTCATTTTAATCTAATGGTTCTAGATCTCAATGGTAGATTATATATTTTGGAATTTTTTATATAATTTGCATAATCAAAATCTAATTGCTCAAATTTTCATCCTACATTTTCGTGACCACAATGGGATCCCTCCTTTTGGTGACATTTTATGCGTTGAATGTGTTTTATTAAGATTATACGCTAGATTGAAGTATATTATGGCTCCAAATTTCAAAAATCTCATCCTCCAAGTGAAATGCAATATTGTTTAACAACTTGCAATTTTTTGGAGGCAATTTTGCACACCCTAAATGTAGTTTCGACTAACCTCCAACCATAACCACTAACTATCAGACCTTTTTTTTATAGTTTTTGGTCTTTATGCAAAACTACCTCTTACAAAATGTGGTTTTGATTCATAAATGTAGTTTTCCACCTGAGACATGTGGTTTTAACCCAATCATAAAAATCAATAAACTAATCTTATCATTTTGTTATCTAAAAATCTTACTACTTATACAAGGTTGTTATCTGCTTGAAGGAAAAAGGGAACTTTACTCAAACAAACTTATCATCCCTAAAATACCCCTTTTGTCTATCTAGTATAATACTATGTATTTTTATAGGTGATATTGACTCCTAAGAATGGTTTTGCATAGTGCAAATTTAATTTTATAGATAGATAAATAATAGTTGTCACTTTTTTAAATTTTTTACTCATATACACTTAGCCTCTATGTTAGAGGTATAATCACTGAGAGAGGGGAGGGGTGAATCAATAACCCTAGATAACTCAACTTCAATTCCAATCCTTTCAAACTCTTAACTAATTACCATAAGCATTCATGAAGTGTACACATCATTTATAACAATGAACAAGAGAGAAAAAGCAAGATCAAACACATAACACATAACATATGCGGGAAACCCTCTTGGGGGAGAAAACCCATTGAAACATGTAAATAGACTACTACCTTATAATAAAAAACACCAATTTAGACCAACTATAATTGATCAAGTAACTACCATCCCTTATTTTTGTGAGATTACAATCCCACAAGGAGGTACTACACCTATCTAATTGAGCTACCATAACAACTAGACATTTAACAAGTTTCACCTTGCAAGGAAGCTACAACCACCTAGATGCTGAGATTCCACAAAAACACCTATGAACACAATATCTCCTAAACAATTATTGCCTACCAATATGATGGAGATATATAGTATATCATCTCTCTTAAACTCTACACACTCAATTCATCTAAAGCTACCTTTCAGATCATCCCAGACCTCTTCACTTATTCTCAACTATAAGAGCACAATTTTGATATCAACAACATGACCCATAGTTCATAAACATAATCCTCAATCTACTATGCTCATCAACTCATCTACTAGGCACTCTAACTCTCCTTCACTCCACAGCTTTCATATGCACACTCCTTTTATAAGTCTTACACAAATTTAGAAACCATCTCATTTGGTTTCACTATTTATAGATACTTCACGATTATCAACATCTTCGTCAGCCATTAGGTATGCCTTAAACCTTAAGGCATATTACATGGGTCACACTTAATCACACATATATTTTAAATAGGCCTAAGTCACCTTTTAGATCCTATGATGACCCATTCACCTCTTTGACACTTATCCAAGAAAACTAAGAACACAAGAACACTTTCTAACTCATTAACCCATGATGCATGATCTATAGGTCCCCATTAAGAGCCAAAAACCATCACAATACCCTTATGATTAACCATAATTTACTCAAACAACATTTTATATAGTAACCATTATGAGTGAACACATTTTTAGTTTCTAAACCTTTGTTCATATTAGATATGATAGGTTAAACCTTCATAACGCACATAGAATATCCTCATGGAGTATACAACATGCTTTAATAAACAACTCATCTTAAAACATCAAATTAACAATAAGCACAAATCAAATACCCTTCTTAGGTTACTTGCAGAACATGCATAAATACATAGTCAAATTTTAACCTAAATATATTTTGTTTTACACAATTTACTATATTCAAATATATATTTCTAAATGTACCTTGGAATCCTCTACAATTTTTTTTTTTACACCATGAGCAAATTATGCATAGATAAAATTATATAGCACAAACACTGAGTACTAGTTTTCTTTTTTCAAATTTAAATATCGAAATCCAAATGGCATAGTTAAACCTCAAACACCATGCTATCATCTTGTGTCCTTACTACTTAGATCAATCACACACTGTTGATCTTCTTCAAACTTTAACTCTTAGTGTGCCACTACCCAAATGTTAAACATTGAATAGTTGACCTCATCTTGTCCAATATTTAAATCTTGACCACATACACAATGTCAATATCTTATACATAGCTTAGTCTTTATTTATTTTAAACATTGAACACATTGAAATCATCTTGCTCAATACACACCATTGATCTATATATGTATGAATATCTAGTCACCATTAAATCTTGGAATACGATGTCTTTATCTTTGCTTGAAATTAAACTTAAAAGACTTTTCCTCATTTGAATAAACATGAGATATTGATCTTTATTTGTACAAATTTTCATAATCCATTGGATTTCCATTGGGTCTTGGTCTTTACCCTTTGCAAATAGGGTTAAGTATGGGGACCATTACAATCTGCCTAGAAGGCCAAATTTGGACCTTAAAAATTTTTTGCTAAATTTATATGCATGATCCAACCATATATCAATATTCTCATGGAACATTTATGTGTGAAATATATTACTCCATTAATCTACTCACTCATATTTTTCTACCATAGATCCAACTATGCTTAGAACTACCTTGAAGTCCAACTTTGTACACGCATATCGTATGATGCACTTCATCATATGACCTAAAACTTAGCACATATCAACTAGGCATAAAAATGAACAAACCCATATGATCAAATTATTTTTAAACTACCACACATGAGAAATATGACTACATCAAAATGGCTACTCAACTTTTTTTTCCACATGAAAATTTGTCTAAGTATGGGAAAACACTATCAAACTACCTAGGAGCTCAACTTTACACTTGCATATATTTTATCGCACTTAGTCACATAACCTAAGATTTAGTGCATAATAATAATTCATCCATATATCAATATTATCTTGAAACTTTCATACATGCGAGATATGATGTCACCAAACTACTTGGCTCTATTTAAACATAGAAAACACTATCAAAATGCTTGGAAGCCTAACTTTTCACTAGCATATCTTTTGTCTCACTTCATTGCATGACCTTAAATTTAGTGCATATAAAATAGGGAATAATTTGATCACAAACATATGACCAAATCCCCTTTACTCATCCACATGTGGTAATTATGAAGTCAACAAATTGCTTACTTAGATTTTTTGTCACTAGATCCAAAATGTCTAGATGGAAACAATGATCAACTAGATGAAATCCACTCATTCACACAAGTAATAAAAGAGTATAAAAATTCTTATAGGACCTATTTCACATAATAAATAGTTAATTTTCATCCCTAATCTTCTCTAACCATTCCAAATAGAAGATCAACCAACCAATTTCAAACATACTAGGACAAACACATTGCACACTTTATCATTATCACTTAGACAATAAAAAATTAATCCACTCAATTGTACACTTCCATGACATCATAAAATCATTTAAAACTCTCCAAAAATTTCCCCCTTTTTGATTTATTTTAACACCCATCATAAAACTATTTTCAACTCACCTTCCTTCTCTCTCTTCAAGCACTCCCACAATAAGAACTGTTGATGCTGGAAAGTGCACCCAGTTGGCAGGAAAACGGATTCTTACCCTCTCCCCGCAACATGGAAACCCCTCTCTCGCCTGTGGGATGGCGAAGCAGGAGAGGAGAGTCTCTAGATATAGGCTAGTTCCCTTTGATGTATCTTGTTTGTTTTAGGCAGCGCAAAAATATAGATATATAGATATACTGGGGGGATGAAAAGAGAGAGAGAAAAAGCATGAAAACAAACAGCCTACTCTAAAAGAGGTGATACACCAAAAATAGGTTGACATTCCACATCCACACTCAGGATCAAGGAAAAACATACATACACTCAGATCTGGCAGAAAAGACCAGGTCTCTAGGATGACAGGGAGGTTCTTATGGAAAGCACAAGAAACAAGGACTCACCAAGGTGCTAAGAAATACACACTGTAAGTGACCTCACCTATTTTATACCTCCAAAATAGAACTCTACTCCTGGCAGTAGCAGACAGTGGCACTTTGTAGATCGCAGGTTTGCTGGTGTTGAACCTGTGAGAGCATCAAGAGACAATGACTGGACACAGATTAACATTCAATGCATACACAGAAAGATCCATCCAAATAGAGGTAAAACTATCTTTTATTGATTCAGGTGGAAAATTTGGAGAGCAGTGCTCTTTACAAAAGTGGGGAAGATCATCCTGATAAATGAACAAGTCTACCCATTTATAGAGAAAAGCCAAGAGGAGTCTCATTGGAAAGAGTGAAAAAACACTATTGATGATGTCATAAGTCTATCAAGACCATGCTTGTTGCCTCATTTTGCGTGTTGGCCTTCTCCTCTAGCAATTGGGCAGGTTTTTTCCTATGTTCTGCAAGTGTTTTTTGCTGCCTCATGTTGTGGGCGGTGAATTTGCTGCCCGCTGCAGTGGATTGCATGTAGGACTTCTGCCGATGTCAGTCGATAAGCTACCAACCATGGCAGTTTTGCCAATGTCAGCCTATGTAAGCTGCCGACGGTGGCAGTTTTGCCGACGTCAGCCGATGTTAGTGGCCTCTTTTTCTCCACCGGCGTTGTGGGCGGTGATTTTGCCACCCTCTGCATTGTGCGTAGGGGGTCTCTTTTTACCCGCCTGTGTTGTGGGCGGTGATTTCACCACCCTCTGCATTTTGTCTGCCCTTCTTTTGCCTTAGTGTTAAATGCCCCAGCTCTTTTCCTCTCCTCTTGTGTGAATGTTTGAAGACTCTATCTTTCACTACCGTGAATGTCAACGAATGAGGCCGATGAACCAATGCTCTGAAACGGAGCTGTTGAACCCTGAAGATGGACCTTGCAACCCAAAATAACTGGCCATGTAAAGCAGGTGTAGGGGGTGACTAGGATTTTGCCTAAGGGGCAAAATTGGGTCAACAAATTGGTGACTCACAGGGTAAGCGTACCTGCTATGCTTAGAACCCAGTTGCCTTACATTCCATTGGGTGCGGAGTCAAATGGTGACTTTGAAGGGAGTTCTCCATAGCTTTCAAGATCCCAGAATCAAATACATAGAAATTACCTCCCAAATAAAGGGAAACACACAAAGCTAAAAACAACTAACTATGCAAACTGCACTTAGGAAAAGCGAGAGAAAAACAACTGAAAGCAAACTATTATATACAGCTAACCAAGAATGTTTGCATCCCTCCTGGATTGAATGGAAAATTTCTTAAGTCCCCTTCCTGGCAAAGAGACTTATTGTGACAGGCAAGTAGCTGAAAGAAAATGAGATTTGGTGACTTGCTCTTCCTGCCTATCACCTGAGTTGGCTGGGAACCAAGGGGGTCAAAATCGAACATGCCTCCAATATATACGTATTCTGATTGTCCCTAGAGGCCTGTTAAATGCTAGTCCCTGATATTGGTGCTCATCACCAAGAAATCAATTGTTGTCGGCTCATCACTGTAAGCCTTCTAATCTGCACAATTCTTCTGCAATGTATTATGGTCTGATTTGTTTCCCTCTACTTTGCTGAAAACTCTGTCAGACTCATCCTCTGCTTCCTCTTGGCCTTCTTGAAGAAGGGCGAATGTGGTGATGTCTAAAAGGGACTCACAAAATGATTGCTCATCCCACAAGGCTTCACTTTCCTGTTTAAAGCTCAGTTCTTCAAGGCATTCCTCTTGGAAAAAAGACCTCTCATTTTCCTCTTTGCTGATCAGGTTCTCTAGATTTTCAAGAATATTCTCCTGATCCTCCTCTAATTCAGGTTCTTTAATGTAGTCGATCTCATCAAAACAGCAAGGAAGTTCATCAAACAGAGGAGGAGAGAGATTACCATGCATTTGTTCCTCTTTGAATTGCTGGAACATATGCATATACGCAAGGCCTGCATCTTCTCCACTGCTGATAAGGTCTTCACAAGGGGCATCAATGATGATTTATTCTTCGTTGTCGCTCATGATAACCTCCTAAAGGACTATAGATTGGATTTTTTGTTCCTCTCCTACCTCTTGCAAAACAGGGTCTTCCTCGAGAAGGGACGAAGTGGAGAAAACATGTGGGAGAGGGGGCAGCCCTTGAGCTAGAATCGGATGATTCTCCTCCCTCCACTTGGTCAACACTTCATCAATATCAGGGGCAGCCTGATAACTCTCTTGGAAATGTGTAAGTGGGGTATGTTTAGACATAGAATGCACTATTTGGTCTGAACCGTCCATCACACATTGGCTGAGGGAACTCTCTCTAAATTCTAAATCTGCTATTCTCTTGCCCAGATCTTCTTGGAAAAGCCTTTCCTGGAGGCTACCGGCATCACCATAGGCAGGGGTAACTTTAGCTTCTTCAAGGTTCTGAGAAAAACCTTGCTTTTCTTCTTCTATTTCTTTGTTGCCCCATGATTCCACTATTTTCCCCCAATTCAGGATCTCTGAATTAAAATTCTGCCCCTGCAAACAGGCAACAACTTTGTTTTCCATGAGGTCCTGAGGCTCCTCCACAAGGTTTGGAAATTTTAACTCTCTTTCAAGGAGAAGCTTCATCCTAGCCTCTAAATCTTCAATTTGTCTGGCTAGGTTTTCCTGAAAGAGTCTTTCTTGGAGGTCACCAGCATGATCCTCTTCAAAGCTCTGAATTGGTTCCTGGGATTCCTTCCTCTAACTCAGAATCTACGTATTATTCTGAAGGACTTGGGGAGGTTGGGGAATGTGAGGAAAACACTGCTGGTGCATTGGAGGAGGGACGTGCTGGCTAGTGGTATTATTCTCAATCAAAGATTCCTGATCTAAGGAGTTGAAAAGATTGATCTCCATGGGGGGTTACTCTGATGCCATTTGGTGTTGGAAAGCCAGGCGCACGGGATTGGGAGCAACTGTATTTGATGAGTTGGAGTGAGCAAGTGCAATTTGATAAAATGAATTTGGTGCAAAAGAGGGGGTTTTCTTCAGGGTAGGAGGGGGCACACAAGGCTGGCTGCCTTGAAAAGATGGATTTGTCCATTTTGGCACCTCTTCCTTCATGGATTGTATGGCCTGCGCTTGCCTAAACAAGCACTCCTCTTTATACATCAGCTCCTGCTGATATTTATACTGCTCTTCCAGCCTGTTGATTTCCATTGTTTGTCTCTCAAATTCCATCGTCACCTCCCTTATAGTTGCAGGGCAACTAGGAGAGCTACTTGAGGGGATTCCATAAATATTTTGAGTCTGATCGATATTATATGAAGGAGAACAAAATCCATGATTTTGTGCAAAAGAAGTATACATACAAGAAGTGGATGATTCTTGGTGGCACCAGACTGCTTAACTAGCAGATTTACTCAGAGTCGCCAAATGCTGAAGAAACTTGATTTGTTGTAACAGGACCAGCATCAATCTTGAAACTTTACTGCGTTAAAAAACTTGATAAAATATAGTCCCACTGGGCGTGCCAAAATTGTTGACGCTGGAAAGTGCACCCAGTTGGCAGGAAAATAGATTCCTGCCCTCTCCCCGCAACATGGAAACCCCTCTCTCACCTATGGGATGGCGAAGTAGGAGAGGAGAGTCTCTAGATATGGGCTAGTTCCCTCTGATGTATCTTGTTTGTTTCAGGTAGCGCAAAAATATAGATATATAGATATACTGGGGGGATGAAAAGAGAGAGAGAAAAAGCATGAAAATAAACAGCCTACTCTAAAAGAGGTGATACACCAAAAATAGGTTGACCTTCCACATCCACACTTAGGATCAGGGAAAAACATACATACACTCAGATATGGTAGAAAAGACCAGGTCTCTGGGATGATAGGGAGGTTCTTATGGAAAGCACAAGAAACAGGGACTCACCAAGGTGTTGAGAAATACACACTGTAAGTGACCTCACCTATTTTATACCTCTAAAATAGAACTCTACTCCTGGCAGCAGCAGACAGTGGCACTTTGTAGATCACAGGTTTGTTGGTGTTGAACTTGTGAGAGCATCAAGAGACAATGATTGGACACAGATTAACATTCAATGCATACACAGAAAGATCCATCCAAATAGAGGTAACACTATCTTTTATTGATTCAGGTGGAAAATTTGGAGAGCAGTGCTCTTTACAAAAGTGGGGAAGATCATCCTAATAAATGAACAAGTCTGCCCATTTATAAAGAAAAGCCAAGAGGAGTCTCATTGGAAAGAGTGAAAAAACACTATTGATGATGTCATAAGTCTACCAAGACCATGCTTATTGCCTCATTTTGCGTGTTGGTCTTCTCCTTTGGTGGCTGGGTGGGTTTTTTCCTATGTTTTTCAAGTGTTTTTTGCTGCCTCATGTTGTGGGCGGTGAATTTTCTGCCCACTGTAGTGGATTGCATGTAGGAATTCTACCGACGTCGACCGATAAGCTACTGACCGCGGTAGTTTTGCCGATGTCGGCCTATGTAAGCTGCCGACGGCGGCAGTTTTGCTAACATCAGCCGATGTTAGTGGCCTCTTTTTCTCCACCGGCATTGTGGGTGGTGATTTTGCCACCCTCTGCATTGCACGTAGGGGGTCTCTTTTTACCCGCCCGTGTTGTGGGTGGCGATTTCGCTGCCCTCTTCATTTTGTCTGCCCTTCTTTCGCCTTAGTGTTAAATGCCCCAGCTCTTTTCCTCTCCTCTTGTGTGAATGTTTGAAGACTCTGTCTTTTGCTACCATGAACGTCAACGAATGAGGCCGATGAACCAATGCTCTAAAATAGAGTTGTTGAACCCTAAAGATGGACCTTGCAACCCAAAATGACTGGCCATGTAAAGCAGGTGTAGGAGGTGACCAGGATTTTGCCTGAGGGGCAAAATTGGGTCAACAAGAACCATCTCCCTCTTTGACACAATCACAAAGTGGGAACCAACTGATATTGAGGACCTAAAAATACTACCAATAGGATAAGACCATCTTATAAATATATTACAAACTCCCCCTTACCTTGATCCTACCTCTTCATGCCTTGACAACATCCTCTTGCTATAAGCAACACTTTTTAATCAAACACTACAACCAATGAAGAAAGAATAAAAATAACATTGAAATCTAATGTAACTCACCAATAAACATCTAATAGGGACTCACACTAATATCTATGATCCATTTCATGTCTTGAGCATCTTTAGATCTTCATACATCATTAATAATGACCACATAGAGTTGCTAGCCTCTTTTCTCAAGCCACCTCAGGGACCACTAATAGAACTTCATGCCACTCACCATATAGGACACATGATCTCAATAAACCTGATAAATCTCCTTAAAACACTCATACCTTTATCTTTAGAAAAAACTAAGAAAATCCATCACATCTTCATTCCTAGGCCTATCTAGATTCCTTGTAGCCCTACCTAGAACTTGTAGAGCCCACAAATTTTAGTAGACACACCTTCAAGACTTGAAAATTCATATGTAGAGAAATATCATATTACCCCTCAATAACACTAAATTTCAACAACTATTTCATCCTCTACAATATATTTCCTTCACAAACTAACTTTCTAATTAGGCCTCGATCTTGACAAATACATGATCAATTTGAAAACCACAAACCTTTAAATATTTGTGAAGATTGATTTGGCAATGCTTTTGGCCCATTAAATATATTAAGAATCATAAGACCTTAAATCATAAGGCAAACCACTTTTATAGCATATCCCAAAACCCTACAATCTCAAAATAAACATAGTCAACAAACCTCCTTTTGGTCAATGTATAACTCTAAAAGTTCTTGTACACTTGGAGACAACCATTACACACTTATGGAAAAATATTTTAGATTCCACATATTTGGCAACCCATACATACTATAACCCATTTTAGGATGTACATACTCTTAAGCACAAATTAGGAAACTTGAGAGCAAACAAAAATACTCTAATTGCACATAAAAGATCTTCAAAGCTTGAAATCACTTATAACACATCATAAATAAGTGCACATACATTTTTAAGCATAAAATCCTTCTTAAATTTGCATCAACATCATTAGTCCACTTAAAAACTCCCATTTTGACCCTATAGATACTACGTACACAACAACACTTGCTTCTTCACTGAAAAGAGTCTCTTAAGAAGTATAAACAGAGACACCCTACTTCACAATGTCCTAAAACAATGTGAAACGAGGAGTTTCCCACAACTCCTCATATTCCTTCTCTTCCTTGGTCATCTGATACTTGTAGTTATTTTTCTTCTTCTCATGTTTAAGAGAAGCAACATACTCATCCACTACAATATTCTCCTTTTCTTCTATAATTAGATTGATAATACATAGAGATAACATAGATTCATGACATACCTTTTCATGTATATAATCTTCCTTGTAGCTTGGAATATCATCACTAGGCATTAATAATTGATGTTCTTTTCATGATACATGCTTAAAAATTATAGAATGTTCACTTGGATCTACACACATCTTAGAATTAGCCTTAAAAATAGTACTTTGTTCCTCTCCTTGAGCTCAGTCTCCTTATCCACTACATGAGTAGTCAATGAGAGACCTTGACACTCTTTAAATTCTGTATCATTTTCCACCATAGCAAATAGATAACTTGGACCAACAGACCCATCATGACTCATACTTACCACCTTTAGTTTCAATGAGTTCACTTACTTTCTTTCTTGCACTGTAGGAGCATGATTGAACTCATTTTGACTTGATGGCCTTTGCTTGCATAATCTAGAAATGTGACCAATCTTCTCACAATTGTATCAAACTATTGTTTTTGAAATAAACTCAAATTTCCCTACCTGATATGGATAAAAAATTTTAGTGTGTTCTATCTCATAAAAACTAAAACAAACTCTTTCTTTTGAAGACAACTCACCTTGCCTTACCTTTTTTGGAAATTTATTAGCAAAGTGTTTCTCATCATAGTTCCATGAAAAATCATTTCTAATAGGTATATTTAATTATCTAGCTTTATGCCCAAACTGATTTTATATATAATAGTAACCACTGAAACTTGCGTACCTCATGGCATTTGGTTGTCTGATCTAATTTATCTTTATTCTGCTAGCACCTTCATTCCTTTTATGATGATTTATCTGAAAATTATAATTGTCCTTATTCACATTAGTCTTCATCTTGTCTTGAGTTACATTATTTTTATCTTCTTCATATCCAAGACCAATTCTATCACTAACATGATTTTAACCACTCAAAATATTATCTATATCACTTAAGCTCTTTTCAAATCTCGTAAATGACTTCACCTTACTAGATGTCTTCTTTAACTTAGATTTTAATGATTCATTCTCAATTACATACCTTTAACATTCATCTTGTTTGGATTTTAGGCTTGTAAATTGAATTTCCAATTGACAACTAATATGCTTGACCATATCTTCATGATCCTTGGTATCTTCATTCATTCTTGCCTCATGCACATTAAATTTCTATTCATAGTATATAATTTAAGACTTCATCTTCTTGTTAATTTTCTTCTCAGTCTTCATTTCTTTAAGAGTATTTATTAATGTTATCTTATAGTCTACTTCATCTTCATCAGAATCACTCCAAGTAGACTCCTTTTGATGTGAGTAACCTCCTTCCTCAATCATGAAGAGGGATTTATCTTCAACAGAACCATCATCTTCATGATCACACTTTGAGTCATTGTCTTCACTATCATCTGATGAGCTATAGTCTTTATTGGTGTAGATAATCTTCTTGTTATTCGAGAACTTATTCTTATTGTCATACTTTTTAAGACCTTTCTTCCTGTATATCTTCTTGTCTTCATCTTGGTCTTCACCATGCTCTTCATCATCATTCTTCTCATGCTTATGAGGGAACTTATGATCAAAATGTCCTTTCTCTCCATAATTGAAGCATTTGAAGGGTAATTTACCCTTCTACTTGCTCGAACCTATTTTCAATTTCCTTTTAAACAAAGCAATCAATTCATCCTCATCAATATCATAAATGTCATCCTCCTTAGGTTTCTTACCTTAGAAATTATTCTTTGGATTCATTTATATCTTGAATTTTGCTTATTTCTTTGGTGGTATATCATCATTTACTCTCA
This sequence comes from Torreya grandis, assembly GCA_037957365.1. NCBI lineage: Eukaryota > Viridiplantae > Streptophyta > Pinopsida > Cupressales > Taxaceae > Torreya > Torreya grandis. The sequence continues at coordinate 6,804,906 of JARHVA010000122.1, read as the reverse complement.
TCTCATATGTAGTAAGGGTGTCATGCAATTGATCCATCTTCAACTATGTAAGATCATGACTTTCTTTTATAGCAAAAACTTTTAGATCAAACTTGAGAGATAAAGACCTTAATACTTTTTGAACTATAGTATCCTCTTCAATATTCTCTCCAAGACCTCTGATTATATTCAAAATCTCATCAACTCTATATAGAAAGGATTCCATAGAATTTTCCTCCTTCATTTTAATACTGTTAAATTATCTTCGGTGAGTTTGCAACTTTACCAACTTAACATTTGAATCTCCTTGATGAATAATTTATAATTGCTCCCATGCGTCTTTAGTATATTTATGATGGATTAACTTGGTAAACTATTTCTCTGTAAGACCACAAGTAATATCATTCATTGTCTTAAAATTATTCTCAAATAGCTTCTTGTCTATAGCATTAGATGGATGAGTAGTAGGAGCAACATAACCATCCACAACAAATTGCCATACGTCAAACCCTAGGGACATAATATATCTCCTCATCCTTGTATTCCAAAAATCATAATTGGATCCATTGAACATTGGTTCTTTATTAGTAGATAAACCTCCTTGCATTTGATGACTACCCATATTGTACCTTAGATCACCTTTAAGCTATCAAGCCTTTACCAAAAAACCTGCTTTGATACTAATTATTATAGGTATAATAATTGAGGGGGGGTGAATCAGTGAGCATAGATAATTCAACTTAAATTCCAATCATTTATAACTCTTAATCAATTACCTCAAGCATTCGTGAAGCATACACTCATTTATAGTAATGAAAAAGAGAGATAAAGAAAGATTAGACACATAACACATGACATATGTGGGAAACCATAGTGGGGGAGAAAACCCACTATAACCTATAATTGGACTACTAACTTATAATAATAAGAACCAATTTAGACTAGCTGTAACTAATCAAGGAACTTCCATCCCTTATCTTAGTGAGACTACAATCCCATAAGGAACTAATACACCTATCTAGCTGAGCTACCACAATAACTAGACCTTTAGAAAGTTTCACCTTATAAGGAGGCTGTAACCCCCTAAATGTTGAGCTACCACAATAGTAGCTATGAATATAACAACTCATGAACACTAATTTCTTATCAAACTGATGGAGATATTAAGTATATCATCTCTCTTCAACTCTACACACTCAATGCATCTAAATCCACCTTTTAAATCACCCTATACCTCTTTTCTCATCCACAACCTATAAGATCACTATTATGACATAAACAATATAACCCATAGGTCATACACATATTCCTCAATCTACTCTACTCATCAACTCATCTACTAAGCACTCTACCTCTCCTTAGCTCCATAACTCTCATATGCACACCCATATTATAAGTCTAGAAACCATCTCATTTGGTTTAACTATTTATATATCCTTCATGATTATCAACATATTGGTCAGACATTAGGCATGTCTTAACCCTTAAATCATATTACATGGGTCACACTTAAGCACAACTCTCTTTTAAATAAGCCTATGTCACCTTTTAGATCCTATGATGACCCATTCACATCTTTGACACTTCTCTAAGCAAACTAAGAATAGAGTAAAAAATTCTAACTCATGAACCCATGCCACATTATCTATAGGTCCCCCTTAAGTTCCAACAACCATCATATTACCCCTCTACATAAGCACAATTTTCTCAAACAACATTCTTTATAGTAGCCATTATGAGAAAACATATAGTCAAATTCTAAACCTTTGTTCATACTATATGTGATTGGTCAAACCTTCATAATACAAAAAGAACATATTAATATAATATACAACATGATTTTATCAATAGTTCATCTTAAAACATTGAATTACTAATAAGCACAACTCAAATACCCTTCTCAAGTTACTTTAAGAACATGCAAAAATAAATAGTCAACTTTGAAATTCAATATATATGATTATACATACTTTAATATCTTCAAATATATATTTATATATTCACATTGGATTCCTCTACAAATTTTCTTTTTACACCATGAAAAAATTATGCATAGATCGAAAGATATAGCATAAAACCTTAGAACTAGTTTTTCCTTCACAAATTTGAATATTTAAATAGAAATGGTTATAGTTAAACCTTGAACACCATGCTATCATCTCGTGTCCTCATTTCTTAGATCAATAATACACCATCAATCTTTTTCTAACTTAAACTCTTAGTGCACCACTAACCAAACATTAAACTTTGAATAGGTGACCTTATCTCGTGTCATCTTAAAATATTGACCACATATGCACCATTGATCTATTGTACATAGCTCAGTATTTATCTATGTTAAACATTAGACATATTAAAAACATCTCACTCAATACACATAGTTTATATGTATATGTATGAACATCTACTCACTATTAGATCTTGGAAGAAGCTTGGTTTTTATCTCTACTTGATGTTAAACTTCCAATACTTCTCCTCATTTGACTCAAAATGTACCATTGATATTAATATTCATGAACTCCCATGAGCTGTTGGATCTCCATTTGGTCCTAGTCTTTACCCTTCACAAATTTTGGCTAAGTATGGGGACAATTTCAATCTACCTAGAAGACCAACTTTGGACCTTAAAAACTTTTGTTGCACTTAGATGCATGATCCAATATTTGGAACATATGATCTCTTCATATAGGAGAATCAAACCATATATAAATTTTCTCCTATAACCTTTTCATGTTTAATATATAATTCCATTAATTTACTCACTCAATTTTTTCTACCACAGAGCCAACTATGCCTACAACTGCCTAGAAGGCCAACTTTTCACATGCATATCTTTTGATGCACTTCATCACATGACCTAAAACTTAGTGAATATAAACTAAGCATAAAAATAAACAAACCAATATGATAAACATATTTTTATACTACCAAACATGTAAAATATGACTACATCAAAATGCCTACTCAGGTTTTTTGCCACATGCAAATTTGGCTAAGTATGGGAAAACAATGTCAAACTACCTAGGAACCCAACTTTGCACTTGCATAATTTTGTCACACTTAGTCACATGACCTAATATTTAGTGCATAATATATTCTCTAATATATTAATTCATATATATATCAATATGATATTGAAACCTTCATACGTGTGAGATATGATGTCACCAAACTACTTACTTAGCTCTGTTTGAACATCGAAAATGCTATCAAAATGTTAGGGAGCCTAACTTTGCACTTGTATATATTTTATTATGATTCATAACATAACCTAAAATTTATCACATAGAAACTAAGGACTAATTTAATCATAACCATATTACCAATGCCCCTTGACTCATCCACATGTGGTAATTATGATGTCATCAAACTACCTACTTAGATTTTCTACCACTAGACCCAAAATGTCTAGATGAAAAAAAATGATTAACTAGATGAAGTAAAATCACGCACACAAGTAATCAAATAATATAAAAATTATTATGGGACCTCTTTCACATGATCAATACCTCATATTCATCCCTAATCATCTCAAACCATGCCAAAATACAAGATCAACCAAACCAACTTCAAGCATACTAGGATAAGCACATTTCACACTTTGTCATTGTCACTTAGACTATGAAGGCACTTCATACACTCATCTAGACACTTCAATTACATCATAAAATCATTAAAAACTCTCCAAAAATCACCCCATTTATCATTTATTTCAACACCCATCATAAAACTATATGCAGTTCACCTTCCTTCTCTCTCTTTAAACACTCCCACAATAGGAACTTTCTCCCCCTTTGACACAATGACAAAGTGGGAACCAACTGATCCTAAGGACCTAAAAATAATACCAAAAAGATAATACCATCTAATAAATATATTACAAACTCCCCCTTACCTTGAGACTACCTCTTCTTGCCTTGATAACATCATCTTGCTACAAGCCAACATTATTTAACCAAGAACTACAGCCAATGAAGAAAGAACACATAGAACACTAAAATATTATATAAATCGCCAAGAAACAAGAGAATAACCCTAGGACTTTTGATCCATTTCACATCTTGAGCATCTTCATATCTCCATACACCAAGAAGAATCACCACATAGGCATACTAGCCTCTTATCTCCAGCCACCTTGAGGACCATCAATATAGCTTCATGCCACTCACAAAATATGACACATGATCTCAACCAAGGTTATAACTCTCCTTGAAACACTCATTCCTTAATCTTTTGGATAAATTGATCAAAAACATCACATCTTCATTACTAAGCCTGTCTGTACTTCTTATACCCCTACCTGTAACTTGTAAATCCCACAAATTTTAGTAGACACACCTTCAATACTTGTAAATTAATATCTAGAGCACTCTCATATTCCCCATCAATCACACTTCACAAACCAACTTACTAATTACGGTTCCATCTTGACAAATACATGAATAATTTAAAAACTACAAACCTTCAAATATCTATGAAGCTTGATTTGACAACCCATTTGGACCATTAAATATATTAATAATCCTCAGACCTCAAATCATAAGGTAAAACACTTTTATACCATAACCCAAAACCCTAGAATCTTAAAATAAATAGAGTCAACAAACCTCCTTCTGGTTAACATCCACTTTTGAAACTTCTAGTACACTTGGAGATAACCGTTACACACTTTTGGACAAAGATTTGAGCTTCCAAATATTTAGTAACCCATACATATTATAACCCATTTTAGGACCTATATACTCTTAAGCACAATTTGGGAAACTTTAGAGAAAACAAAAGTTCTCCATTTTCACACAAAAGATCGTCAAATCTTGAAATCACCTAAAACACATCACAAATAAGTGCATAGACCTTTTTTATCATCAAACTCTTCTTGACATTGCATCAATATCATTAAGCCACTTTAAAACACCCATTCTAACCCTATAGACACTACATACATAGCAACACTTTCTTCTCTAGTAAAAGGAGTCGCTTAAGAAGTATATATAGAGACACCCTACTTCACAATATCCTAAAACAATGTGAAAACATGATTTTCCCATAATTCCTAATATTCCTTCTCCTCCTTGGTCATCTGATACTTTTATTTCTTCTTTTTCCTAGTATTAAGATAAACAAAATGTTCATCCACTATAATATTCTCCTTTTATTATGTAATTGGATTGACAGTACATGGAGATAACATAGATTCATGACATACCTTTTCATCTATAAAATCTTCCTTACATCTTGGAACCTCATCACTAGGCACTGAAAATTGATGTTTTTTGTATGATACATGCTCAAAAATCATAAGATGTTTACTTGGATCTATACACATCTCAAAACTAGCCTCAACTAGTACCTTGGTCCTCTCCTTGAGCTTGGCCTCTTTGTCCACAACATGAGTAGTCAATGAGAGCTCTTAACACTCTTTAACTTCTACAACATTTTCCACCACATAAAATAGACTACTTGGACCAATAGACCCATCATGACTCATAATTACCACCTTTAGTTTCAATGAGTTAACTTGGCTTCCTCCTTGCACTCTAGGAGCATAATTGAACTCATTTTAACTTGATGACCTTTGCTTGAAGAATATATCAATGTGACCAATATTCTCACAATTTTAGCAAACCATTCTTTTTTAATTGAACTCAACTTGCCTTACCTAATATGGATAAAATATTTTAATGTGTCCTATGTCATAACAACTGAAACACAACTATTTATTTTGAGGAAGACTCACTTTTCCTTACCTTATTTGGACACTACTTAGCAAAGTGTTCATCATCATAGTTCCATGTAAACTCATTTCTAATAGGTCTCTTGCACTATATAGCTTTATTCCCAAACTAATTACATATATAATAGTAACCATTGAAACTTGAATACCTCATGGTATTTGGTTGTCTAATCTGATTTGTCTTTATTCTTCCAGCACCTTCATTCCTTGTCTGATGATTTTTATTCAAATTATAATTGTCCTTGTTGACATTAGTCTTTATCTTGTCTTGAGTTACATTATTTTTTTGTTATTTATATCCAAGACCGGTTCTATCACCAACATGCTTTTAACCACTCAGAATATTATGTATATCACTTGAGCTCTTTTCAAATCTCATAAATGAATTCACCTTACTAGATGTATTCTATAACTTATATTTTAATGATTAATTTTCAATTACATACCATGAACATTCATATTCTTTGGATTTCAGGTTTGTGATACCAATTTTTAAGCATGGGTTATAATGAGAGGGGAGAGGGGTGAATTAGTATATCATATATCTTATAAATCTTTTAATTATCAAACTTAACTTAGCCTTACATTCAAGATATGCAATAAAACTGAAAGAATAACATGCACCACACACGAGAGAGAGAGAGACACCATATTTTTATGTGGAAACCCAATGTGGGAAAAATCACAGAGAATAATCTCAAGTATAAGAATAAGCACCAACTCAAATTATAGGAGCACCAATAGAGAAACTATTTTTGAGCACCAACTCATAAGAGAACCAAACCCTTTCAAATATTTGTGAGCACCAACCCCTCTTGTGTATAAAACACAACTATCTCTCAATGTTTCTTTCTCAACAAATGATAGAACTCTACAATATATCTTTCTATTCTTTCCTCTTTTCTTATATAAAATAATTACAAACCATGCATTCTCTTGTATATTAAAAATGGCTTCTCAATCCTTTATTTATAGCTTTCTAAATGACCTTTGGCATTCACCCTTTGTGACTCTTCACTCCTCATGGAAAATGGTGCCAAACTTGCATGACCCTTAGAATATTTATATTTGAAAAGTCACATGGTGACCCTTCATAATCAAATGCATCCTCTCCTCTTTTGTCTTTATTTTGCTGACCTTTCAAATTCCTTAAGGTGACTCTTTATATAAAAATGCACCATACCATCTTTTGTCTTTACCACATGACTCTTTACCACATGACTCTTTGATTTATCCATGGTCCCTCTTTTGAATTTTATGAAACTAAAAATATATTCATTAATATTAAATAAATATCAACACATTTTAGCCAAAATATGAACATTAAAAACACCTTTAGTTAATAAATGCTATGGGGACTTTATCACCAATGTTAGAACTTTGACATCAATTATAATATTTCTAATAGCTTATAGATATAATTTCCAATTTAAAACTCATATGCTTGACCATATATTTATGCTCCTTGGTATCTGCATTCATTCTTGCCTCATACACACTGAATTGCTCCTCGTAGTCTTTGAGTTAAGACTTCATATTCTTGTTAATCTTCCTATCAATATTTAGTTCTTCAAGATAATTTGTTAATGTTGTCTCATAGTCTACCTCATCTTCATCATCATCTAAATCACTCTATTAGACTCATTTTTATGTGAGAAACTTCATTCCTTAGTCATGAAGAGGGATTCATCTTTAACAAGACCATCATCTTCATGATCACACTCTGAGTCACTATCTTCACTCTCATTTGATGAGTTGTAGTCTTTATTGGTGTAGAGACTCTTCTTGTTATTCAAGAGCTTATTCTTTTTGTCATAATTTTTGAAACCTTTCTTCCTATATATATTCTTATCTTCATCTTGGCCTTCACCATGCTCTTCATCATCATTCTCTCATGCTTATGAGGGAACTTATGATAAAAATGTCCTATCTCTCCATAATTGAAGCATTTGAATGGTAGTTTACCCTTCTACTTTCCTGAATATATTTTCAATTTCCTTGTAAATAAAGCAATCAATTCATCCTCATCAATATCATAAATTTCATCCTCTTAGGTTTCTTACCTTGAAACTTTTTATTTGTCTTCACTTCTATCTTGAATGTTGCTTACTTATTTGGTAGTATATCATCATTTACTCTCATCTCATATGTAGTAAGGGTGCCATGCAATTGATCCATATTAAACTAAGTAAGATCATGACTTTCTTCTATAGTAAAAACTTTTGGATCAAACTTGAGTGATAGAGACCTTAATACCATTTGAACTACAGTAGTCTCTTCAAGATTCTCTCCAAGACCTCTGATGATATTAAAAATCTCATCAAATCTCTATAAAGAGAATTCCATAGAATATTCCTCTTTCATTTTAAGACTCTCAAATTATCATCAGTAAGTCTACAACTTTACCAACTTAACTCTTGAATATCCTTCATGAATAATCTACAATTTGTCCCATTCCTCTTTATAATATTTAAAATTAGTTACCTTGGTGAACTTAGTCTCTATAAGACCACAAGTAATAGAATTCATTTCCTGAGAATTATTTTCAAATAAATTCTTATCTGTAACATTAGATGGAGTAGTAGGATCGACATAACCACCCTCAATAGATTGCCATACATCAAACCCTAGGGATATAATGTATGTCCTCATCCTTTCACTCTAAAAATAATAATTGGATCCATTGAAAATTAGTGCTTACTTAGTAGAAAAACATCCTTGTATTTGATGACTACTTATATTGTAACTTGGATCCCATTCAAGTTGTTAAGCCTTTACCAAAGGACCTACTCTAATACCAGTTGTTATAGGTACAATCACTGAGAGGGGGGTGAATTAGTGAGACAAAATAATTTAACTTTAATTCTAATCCTTTCAAACTCTTAATTGATTACCAAAATAATTCATGAAGCATACACATCATTTATAGCAATGAATAAAAGAGACAAAGCAACATCAAACATATAACACATGACATATGTGGGAAACCGTCTTCAGGGAGAAAACCCACTAGAACCTATAATTAGACTAATATCTTATAATAATATCCAATTTATACCTATTACGACTAATCAAAGAACTACCATCTCTTATGTTAGTGAGACTGCAATCCCATAAGGAGCTACTACACCTATCTAGTTGAGCTACAACAATAACTAGCCTTTGTCAAGTTTTACCTTGTAAGGAGGATGTAACCCCCTAGATGTTGAGTTGACACAACAAAACCTATGGAAAAAACATCTCTTAAACATTACTTTCATACCAGTCTAATGGAGATACAAATTATATCATATCTCTTCAACTCTGCACACTCAATGCATCCAAAACCACCTTTTGGATCACCCTAGACCTATTCGCTCATTCTCAACTTAGAAGAGCACTACTTAAATAAAAAAATGACCCATAGGTCATACACATAGTCCTCAATAAACTCTACTCATCAATTCATCTATTGGGCACTCTACCTTTCCTTTACTCTACAACTCTCATATGCACACTCCTCTTATAAGTTTTACACAAGTCTAGAAACTATCTCAATTGGCTTCACTATTTATAGAGCCTTTATGATTATCAACAACTTGGTAATAAATTATGCATGCCTTAAAACTTAACACATATTACATGGGTCACACTTAAGCACAAATCTCTTTCAAATTATCCTAAGTCACCTTTTAGATCCTATGATGACCCATTTACCTCTTTGACACTTATCTGAGAAAACTAAGAACATAGGAACACTTTCAAACTCATGAACCCATGCCACATGATCTATTGGTCCCCCTTAAGTTTTAAAAACCATCATATTACCCTTCTAATTAAGCACAATTTACTCAAACAACATTTGTTATAATAACCATTATGAGCAAACACATAGTCAACAGGGTAAATGTTAGCAGTGAATATTCATTAATTCACAAACATTCCATTTTTTGGATTTTTATTTTGGTGAGTTTTTAGGGTTGGTATATGAGATCATATCACCAATATTTTAGGGATATAAATTATTTTTAGGGTTAGCTTGCCAACCCTTTACATCATTACATTCAAAAATAGTTTAATTATATATATATACACCCCTCAATCCTAATATTAAAGAATAAAACACCTCTAAATCATGATAGTGTCAAATGAAAATGATGAATGGTAGTGTCAAATGGTAGTGATGAATGATAGTGTTGAATGATAGTATAAAATGGTAGACCAAAAGATAATACAAAATGATAGATGAGATGACAGTGATAAATTGAACTAAAAAAACCTTCACCACGGTTAAAGCTTAAGGGTATGGGAAGAAGAAATGAAAACAAAAATTTGAAACCTTCAAAGACAAGCATTCAATTTACCTCACCTATTAAAGGATAAGAAAGTAACTTTGAATGGAATGTACAAACAAAACACTGCATGTGCACCTTTACATTTGCCTAGATATCCTATAGAAATAGGAATTTCACATTTCATTAAAGGAGATATTTTTGGATATGAAGAGAAATAAAATTTATAAGGGGTTTATAAATGGAATTCAAATTCCATGTATCATCAATTAACAAAAAATGATGATTCATGTTCTCAAAGTGTTTTCTTTATTTCAAAAATAGTTGATACAAAAAAGATTAAATCAAGAACTAGTGAATCTATCTCTAGTGTCCATGTCATGTATCCATTGGATATATCCATAATGTATCTATAATCATATGATATAGATAAAAAATGGTCGATAATGTTTATTTTGAAGATGTGGGGCATGATTTAGATGACATGGATAATGAACAACAAGAAATGGTAGTTAAATGATTGTCAAATAATAAAAAATATGAAACCCTTTGTGACAAATATTGAACTATTGCATGAATTTAGGATTAGTATCATTCTAATCTATAATTCCATGCAATAGTTCAATCTTTATGTCATAAAGTGTTTTATCTTTTTTATTGATAAATCATTGTTTAACCACCATATCTTGTTATTCATTATCCATATCATCTAAATCACACCCCATAGATTCACAATAGACATTATTGGCCATTTTTTTAGTGATACCATATGATTTTGAATAGATTATAGAGGTATTCATTGGGTGCATGACGTTGGTTACCAGAGGTAGCTTGACCAATTCCTAATTCATTTTTTTTCATATCAACTAGTCTAAAACAATAAAAATACTTGTAGAGGTGCATCATCATTTTTTATAACTCCTGACACATGAAATCTAAATTATACTTATGAACCCCTTGTAAATTTGATTTCTTTTCATATTTAGAAAGCTCTCCTTGAACAATGTGAACTTTTTCTTTCTACAAGATATAGCTAGGTAATTCTAAAGGACATTCCTCTAATTACTATAGGTGAAGCCAAGGGGGGATGTGGTGGTAGAATTAAACACATAAAATAAGGTCCAAGGGTTTTTGTAGATGGCACATAAATGTGCTACACAACCAGAAGGGTTTTGGAAAACACCACAACAAATAGTGTTGCCTAGTTGTAAGGGTTCTCCCATCTGCTCAACTGATGGCCAAGCCATTTGAATCCATCATTTGGTCAAGACATTTGGCTACACCATTTAAATTTTCCATTCATCCAAGTGATTCAACTTTATCATTCAAATGAGTTTTTTAGTTGAATTATTTGGTTGAGATATTTATCTCCACTATTTAGCTAAGTTATTCAGCTTCAACATTTGGCTCCAAAATTTATCCAAGCTATTTAGATCCATTATTCACTATAAATATTTGATTATATCATTTGATATACCCTTTATCTCTAACACTTAGTGAATTTGAATGGTTGCATCATTGACATAGCTAGTCGATTCTATTATGGGGAGAGCCTTTTGACTCTAATATGGATAGAGTTGATCAACTCTCCTATCAATCGATCTAGATAGAAATATCATATCTACATATAGATAGTTTCACCATCATAAGTATAACAAAATATCTATTTCATTGGTAGAGCTGAGTAGATCTCCCATTGATGGAACTAAATGGTTATGTTGTGGGTAGAGGTGAGTGACATAAAATGTGAAGGAATGAATGTTCATTGAATAAAAATACATGGAATCTTTATTAAACCTCAGGTTGAGAAAAAAAATTAGGAAGGAATGCTCATTACATAAAAGTATGGTTGGTAAAATGGCCAAAAAAATTGGACCTATCAATTTTTCAAGGCTATGAATTAGATTCACCTAAATGAATCTAAGGGGGTTTTAGATATGGGGTCTTAAAATTTGCCCTAATAGTCAATTTATAAACCTTTTTCATACTCTATATGATTGTTAAAACCTTAATAATTCACATACAACATCATCATATAGTCTACAACATGATCCAATCAATAGTTCATCTTAAAACATCGAATTACCAATAAGCACAACTCAAATACCCTTCTCGGGTTACTTGAAGAACATGCATAAACACATAGTAAAATGTGAACCTCAATATATTTTACTATACACACTTTTATATCTTAAAATTTATATTTCCGTATTTGCCTTGGAGTCTTTTACAAATTCACTTTTTACACCATGATTAAATTCTGTATAGATAGAAAGATATAGCATAAAAATTGAGCAATGGTTTTTCCTTCATAAATTTGAATATTTAAATCCAAATGATCATAGTTAAACCTTGAACACCATGCTATCATATCATGTCCTTGATTCTTATATCAATAATGCACCATCAATCTTCTTCTAAATTTAACTCTTAGTGCACCACTACCCAAATGTTAAACTTCAAATAATTGACCTCATCTCATGCAATCCTATAATCTTGACCACATACACACTATTGATATCCTATAAATAGCTTGGTATTTATTTTTACAAAATATTTCAATTCATTGGATCCCCATTTGGTCCTATTATTTACCCTTCACAAATTTGTCTATGGGGACCATTGCAATCTACTTGGAAGGCCAACTTTGGACCTTAAAAACTTTTGTTGCGATTAGACATATAATCCAAAATTTAGACCATATAATTTCCTCACATAAGAGAATCCAACCATATATCAATATAATATTATAAAATTTTCATGTCTTATATATAATTCCATTAATTTACTCACTCAAATTTTTATGCCATAGATCCAACTATGCCTAGAATTACCTAGAAGACCAACTTTGCACATGCATACCTGTTGATGTGTTTCATCACATGAACTAAACTTAGTGAATATCGACTAGGCACAAAACTAAATAAACCCATATGATAAAATTATTATAAATCTTCCACATGTGCCAAATATTACTATATCAAAATTATTACTTATCTTTTCTTACCACAATTGGAGCCCAACTTTACAATTGCATATCTTTTGCCACGTTTAGTTGCATGACCTAAGATTTAGTAAATAATATATTATCTCATATATTAATTCATACATATATCAATATTCTCCTAAAATTTTCATATGTGTGATATATGAATTCACCAAACTGCTTGCCTGACTTTGTTTGAACATAGAAAACACTATCAAAATGTGTAGGAACCTAACTTTACACTTGCATATCTTTTATCACACTTCATCACATGACTTAAAATTTATGGGATAGAAACTATGGACTAATTTTATCACAACCATATTTCCATCTCCCCTTGACTCATCCACATGTGGAAATTATGACATCAACAAACTATCTACTCAAATTTTCTACCACTATACCTAAAATGTCTAGATGAAAACAATGATCAACCAGATGAAATCCAATCATGCACACAAGTACTCAAAGCATATAAAAATTATTATGGGACCTATTTCACATGTTAAATACTTCATATTCATCCCTAATCATCTCTAACCATGAGAAAATAGAAGATCAACCAGTCCAACTTCAAGCATACTAGGACAAGCACATTACATAGTTTGTCATTGTCACTTAGACTATCAAGGCACTTCATCCACTCATTTGGACACTTCCATGACATCACCATAACATAATTTACAACTCTCCAACAAATTATTTTTAAATAATATTTTATTTTCATTAACAATCTCAACATTATCCTAAATATTATGTATATATTATCAAATTTTTAAGCTCTACAATATTGCATTTCACAAAAGGCATTATTGATTATAAAAGATAGTTTTGAATATACATAGTCATTTTTAACTTAGTAAAATTTAAAAAAATACATTTATCCAATAAATATCAAATATATCCTTGTTTTAAATCATTTGGTGAATATTTTTTCTTAAGTCTATTATTAAATTTATTGTGTTTCCCCCTAAGACCCAAAATTGCATATCAAAATAGGTGGTATTGATCTTGAGCTTCCATATTTCACTAACCATAAGCAATTTTGTCTAGTCACATGGTTATTATTTGTTTATTATGTACAAAACTACATATCTCAAACATGTAATATTGATTTTGGCATGTGATATTACACTAACCATAATGTTAGAGGTACAATCACTGAGAGGGGGTGAATAAGTGAGCCCAAATATTAAAAATTCAATTAAAATTCCTTCAAACTCATAATCATCCAATACATACATTCATGATACATACACATCATTCATATCATTGAATAAGAAAGACAATGCAAGATCAAGCACATAACACATGTCATATGTGGGAAACCCTCTTGGGGAATAAAACCCATTGGAACTTGCAATTGGATTATTGTTCTATAATAAAAAACCAATTTAGACCATCTACAAATTATTAAGTAACTACCATTATTGATTTAAGTGATATTGTAATCCCACAAGGAGATACCACACCTGTCTAGCTAAGCTACCATAGAAACTAGACCTTTAGTAAGTTTCACTTTATAAGGAGGCTGCTACCTACTTAGATGTTGATCTAACATAAAAATACCTATGAACACATATACCTTTACACTGATGTCTTCAACACCTAACAATATACCTCTAATTATCACTCTTCACCTTCACTCATACTCAAATTTCAAGAGCATTATTTTACCAATAGAATTATGACCAACATGTCATACATATAGTCCTCAAACTGATCTACTCATCAACTCATCCATAAGACACTCTACCCTTATTATCAACAAATCTATCAAAAAAACACTCCATTTTGGTCAAATCACATTACATATGTGAACTAACACATAAAGATCAATTAGGACACATCACATATCCCAACTATCCCCACTCTTCAACCCTTCGCTCACTCACTTCAACACACTTAAAATAACTCTATCATAATATAAATAGCATGAACAAATGGTCAAAAACACATTCCACACTCTAATCTACCTCTTAGATTAATCACCAAGCTCATACAGTCTTCATCTTGCCTTTGCTCATAATATACTCTCTTAAATAGCCTCTTGAGCAACTTGTTCATTTTATATCCTCTACGCTCATTAGGTCCATTGACCTGTATGTCCTTCTACACCAGATTAATCAAACAAGCATGTATGATCCTCTTCAATATATACTAGTCCTTACTAACCTATACCTTCTCTTTTAAAGGTTATTACCTTCACTTGGCTCCACATTTGTACTCTCTCAAAATCTCACCAGTCTAGAAATCACCATCTTTGATTTCACTATTTATAGAGAATCTATTATCAACACCATCTTGGTTAGCCATTATGAATGACTTAACCCTTAAGGCATCTATCTCATCAAGACACATTTCAAAAAAATCTTCATAGGTCAGCCATAGAATTTATGAGTCAGCCTTAAGTAGCTACACCTTTTAATAAGGCCCTTGTAGCTCTTATAGGTCTCATTTCATGAAATAAAAAAAGAACATAAAAACACTATGAAAATCATGGACCCATTCTATATGATATATAGGTCCCCCTTAAGTGCCAACAACCAACATATAACCCTTTTGTTTAAGCACAATTCTCTCAAATAACATTATGTACACACAATCATTATGAACGAACACATAGTCACATTCTAAACCATTGTTCATACTATATACAATTGGTCAAACCTTCAAAATTCACATAAATCATTCTCATGCAATTTACAACACTCTATAAAATCTAATTCACCATAAATCATTGAAACATCATCTATATAATCTCAAGTACTCTTCTCAGGTCACTTGAAGAATAAACATGAAAAAATAATTGAATTAGAACCTTAATATCTTTGAATGTAAAAACTTCCATATCTTAAAATTAGGTTTAGTAGATGCACCATGGATTCTTATTCATCTTTTCTTTTTATATCATGAGTAAATTATGTCTAGATCAAAATGTATGGCCCAAATACTAGACACTAGTTTTCCCTTGTTAAATTTGGATATTTATAAGATAATATTCATAGTTAAACTTTGACCACTTTGCTCACATCTTGTGTCCTCATTACTTAGATAAATTATGAACCATTGATCTTGTCTAAACTTTAATGCATAAGCACCAATGCTCAAGCATTAAACCTTAGTCATTTTAACTTCATCTTGTGCACCCTTGCAATGTTGAATCAATACGCATCATCGATCTATATAGATCATCCATGTCTTCAACTAGCAATGAACATCATTAGATCAATCTATACGATCATATTCTCACCATTGATATTTATCCTTTACCTTTACTTAGTCCTTAAACAATGTGCACTTCTTGCAATATCATTATTTCCTAACATCTAAGAGTAAATGTGCTCCATCGATCTCCTTGAGACTTGCTCAAAATTTACCTCTTGCATATTTGACTAAGTATGGGAACCTTACTTATCTTCTTTGAAGGCCAACTTTAATCCTGAATAACTTATTCTTTACTTAATCACATGATCTCCAATTTGGATCATATGATCTCCTCACATAGGAGAATCCAACCATGTGACAAAATACTCCTAAAACCATCACACATATGAGATATATTACCATTAAAATTCCTTCTCAAAATCTTCTGTCATAGAGCCAACTACGCTTAGAAGCTATCTGAGAGGCTAACTTTGCTCTTGCATAACTTTTTCCATGTTTTAGTGCATGATCTAAAATTTATCAAAAAAAAAATGCACAAATCTAAAAAAACCCATATGATCACCTTCTCCTAAAACATCCACACATGTGAGATATGCTACCATCAAAATTCGTACTTGACTATTTCTTGCCTCATGCAAATTTGGCTATGGGGAAACATTGTTAAAGTGCCTGGAAGCCCAAATTTGCACTTACATATATTTTGATGCAATTAGGTGCATGTTTTGATATTTATCACATAACAAATTGGGATTAATGTGATCACAACCATATGATAAAATCCTCTTGACTCATTCCCACATGAAAATGGTGACATCATCAAACTACCTACTCAAACTTTCTACCATTAGAATCAAAATGTCTAGATGAAAATAATGGACAAGTATATAAATTCCACTTATACAAAAAAGCACTCAAAGATTAAAAAACATATTAGGGACCTTTTTTACATTCTCAATACTCGATAATCATCCCTAAATATCTCTAACCAGGCCAAAATAGAAGATCAAGCAATCATACTTCAAGCATACTAGGATAAGTACATTTCACACTTTGTCATTATCACATAGACTATCAAGACACTTCATCCACTCACCATGACACCTCCCTAACATCACCATGACATCATTTACAAATCTCCAATAATCTCCCCCTTTATCATTGATGTCAACAACCATCATATATAGCAATATATATCTCACCTTCTCTCTTCAAGAAATCTCACAATAGGAACTTTCTCCCCCTTTAACACAATGACAAAGTGGGCACCAATTGATTTTGAGGACCTAAAAACACCATAAATAAAAAAGGATCATCTTATAAATATGATAAAAACTCTGCTTTACCTTGAGCCTACCTCTTCTTATCTTGATAACTTCTTCTTTCTCTATTGCAACACTCTTCTTCAACCAAGCACTACGACCAATGAAATAAGAACACACAAAAATACTAAAATCTAATGGAACTTACCAAGAAGTATATAAGAAGTACTCCCTTAAGATTTTTGATCCAATGCGTATCTTGAGCATCTTTAGATCTTCACACACCATAAATAACCAACACATATGCTAACCTTCTCTCTCAAGTTACTACACTGACCACCAATAAAAATTCATGCCACTCACTAAATAGGAAACATGCTCTCAACCATCCTGACAACTCTCCTTGAAACAAACATACTTTTCTCTTTTGGATAAACTGAGCAAAAAACACTCTTCTTCAAACTAGGCCTATCTAACCTCCTTATAACCCTACTTGGAACTTGCAGATCCCACAAATTTCTATAGACATTACTTCAAGACCTAAACCTTCATATCTAGAGTACTCTCATATTCCCCCCCAAGCACACCAATTTGTAAAAAATATCTCATCCTCTAAAATATACATCCTTCACAAACTAACTAGCTAATTAGCCCTCCATTTTGATAAAAACAAGAATAATTGGAAAACCATAAACCTTCAAATCTATATGAAAATTGATTTGGCCCATTCAACATATTAAAAAGACTCATACCTTAATTCACAAATCAAACCATTTTTTTAGCATAGCCAAAAACCTTAGAATCTCAAAATAAATAGGGTCAATAAACCTCTTAGTTAACACATATCTATAAAACTTCTTACACACCTAGAGACACCCATCACGCACTTCTAGACCAAAAATTTATCCTTCACACTTTTGGGAATATAGACTTACTATAACCCATTTTATGCCTACTTACCCTTAAGATAAAAACTAAGAAAACTAAGAGCACTCAAAAACATTCAATTAGCACAAACATACCTTTAGACCACAAAATCACCTGAATCACATAGAAAATAAATTCATAGACCCTTATAATCACCAAACATTTCTTAGACATTACATCAAGAATCATTATGACATTTGTATATACCCATTCTGATCTTGCATAATATCTCCTTCACAAACCTTTGGATCAAACACATGAACTTGTTGATCCCCCTTAACCAAATACCTCTTCTAATTGTCATTAACATATTGAGAACACAAACTTACTTCTTCATGATAATAATGTCTCCTAAGAAGCATAGGTAGAGAAATCCTCTACACCACAATGCTCTACCATGGTGTGAAACTAGGAGATTCCCATAACTCCTCACATTCCTTCTCCTCATTGGTCATCTAATACTTATAGGTCTTCTTCTTCTTTGGCTTAGGAGAAACACTTCCTCATCTGTTACAACATTATCCTTTTCTTCTATGATTAGATTAATAATACATGGAGACAACATAGATTCATGAAATACCTTTTTATTTGAAGGATTCACTTTGCAATTTATAACTTCATCATTAGGCACAGACAAATGATGTTGTTTGCATGATACATGCTCAACAATAATAGGATGTTCACTTTGATCCATACATACCTCAGGACTATCTTCAACCAACATCTTGGATTTCTCTTTGAGCTTGATTTGAACTAACTTTTGATTTTCCTTTTTTATCTAGACAGTTGACATATTCTCTACTTCAGACTTGTTAACAAATGATGACAACAAAAAATATTGACTTTCCTTCACTTTTGATCCCTTTTCCATATTGGAAACAAATTCATCAAGACTCTTGGATATAATAGGAATAGTATCCTTAGTATTTATTGCCTCAGGTCTCCATACCATAGTTTGACTCTTCTTGTCTTCTACAACCATCTTACCTATTTGATCATTGAGCTTATCTTGATTTACAACATAGCCTTCTAGAGCAACTTTATTATCAACCTTATGATTAGAATAATTATAAATGATTAACTTTGGTTTCCATACTTTATTTTATCCTTTTTTATACCTTCTAGGAGCTCTATATCCTTTGACATACCTTGAAGGCCTCTTAACACCATTTTGATATAATCTAGTAATATGTCCACATTTATGCCAACTAAAACAAATAACATCATTCATGCCTTTTGATAGATTTGAACTATGATCAATATTTGGAAAAGAACTCCTTCTATCACATCTCCATGAATGTCCATACTTGAATGACTCCATTCTATATTCCTTAGCTCTATGACCATAATTATTACATGTATAATAATGACCATGTGGTAATGGTGATGTTATCAAACTACCTACTCAGATTTTCTGTCATTGGACTCAAAGTGTCTAGATGAAAACTATGGATAACCAGATGAATTATAATTATGTACACAAGAACTCAAAGCTTATAAAACATATTAGGGACCTCCTATATATGCTCAATACTCTATACTCATCCCTAAACATCTCTAACCATGCCAAAACAAAAGATCAACCAATTATACTTTAAGCATACTAGGACAAACACATTTTACACTTTGTCACTATCACATAGACTATCAAGGCACTTCATCCACTCACTAGGACACCTTCATGACATCACCATGACATCATTGATAACTCTTCAGCACATAAGTGGTTTTACCTGACTATATGATCACTATCATCCTAATTGTCTATAAAATTGCATATCCTAAGTTGTAGTTTTGAACTATTAATTACAGTATTGCTTCTCTAGAAGATTTTTTTATATAATTAACTATGTATCTATGATTTAGATCAATACATTAACAATTTTTCATTCAATGTTTGCCTTCAACTTATCCTTTCTTGAGTGTATTTTTAGGATTACTTTTAGTGAAATTTGAGTCATTCTAAGGGTTTTTCAAGTACTAATTGTGTTTGGAACTTCTTTTTAATCCTATAAGGGGCACTACCCATTAAACCCACTGGGGGATTTTACCCCCAAATCCTTGCATCATGGCACCTCATCCTAAAAACATTATAGTGAAAAATCATGATTTTTTTTTTAGTGTTTTTATTAAGGATTATTAGACTAACCTTTTGTTTCTTATAGGGGTAAATCTATTAGTAATTTTATCTTGATATCATCTTCTCTTGTAGGCCATATTTTTGTCTAACATCTTCTCTTACATGTCATATTTTTGTCTAATGTCTTATCTTGTAGGTTGTCCCTCAAGATTTCCAAATTGAAACTATTGATCACTTACTTTGTAGGATGCCTTTTAAAGATTTTTTGTATTTTAAAAATCATCTTGTATATATATTTTTATATATCACACTTAATTAACTTGATTCATAAATATTTTCTACTTTTGTGTCACCTAAGGGATATAATGTTGTATGCTCTCCTCCATGTATCCTAGCAGTGAGTCTTAGAGGATAAACAACACTAATAAACCTTCTCATTTTTAATTTTAGTGGTAACATGATGTGGAATTCATACCCATGCACTTGTCATAGTATTAGGGGAATAGTGATTATGGATATCACCACCACACACTAATACACACTCTATATTCTAGCAGAGTATAAATATTAAGGACAACTATCATTTGGCTAAGTGTTTGACCCCATACAAGTCTTCCATGAAGGAGAAGAGTTCATTTTCTAAACCAGGCATTAGACAACATCGTGCATAGACTTGGTCCCCATTATACCTTGTATATATTGGGGAATACCATATAAAGTATATATATCCTAACTTAGGACCTTGAAAACATAATAAGAGACTTACTTATAAAGTCAGTATCATCTCCCAACTAATTATCATGTGAAAATAGGGTTGAGAGGGTTTGAGAGATTTCATAATGGGTCACCAACCTATGGACTCACCTATGAAATTTTTAGATAATTTAGTCATTGAGTTATACAACAAAAATTAGTTTACTAGCATTAAGTTTATGGTTTTCTTTATTTGGTGTGTGTCATGTTGGACCAGTGTTGTTTGTGAGTTGAGTTAGCATTTTACTGAAACCTATACATGACTATCTAGGCTTTATGTATCATCATCTTGTATATTATTATCCATGTCATATTACCTTATACATTCATAATCATATTATACATCCTTATCGACTTCATCCTTCATCATATCTTGTAGATCCTGAATCTTTTACATATCCTAGTTTATTTTTGTCATAACATCCTCATATTTCTTTATCATATCATTATCCTTCAACCTCATCTAGACTTACCCTGTCTAGACAAATCCCATCCTACTTGGTCTTACAACACATCTAGTTAGATTTTAGGTGGTACACTTTTCCAAACCTTACCCCTATAATTAATCTTACCCCTAATCTTCACCACACTTAATCTCATCTACTTTTCATCACATAATCTTATATCCATCCCACCTTGATCAAATCAGTCTAAGGCTTAAGTCAATACTTTTGTTGTCTTTATATATCATCCTATTACTCTAATCCACTTTCATTTTTCTATCCTCCATCACTTTTTTAGATTTCATACTCATTCAATACCTATTAACAACTTGTCACTTTATCAATTTCAATGTAGCATCTAATCATCATCAATCTAGTAATCTTTAATCTAGTCATCTTCCTATTCGTAACTAGCACCCATCTAATTATCATCCTACTAGTTAGAATCTAGGCACTATTCAAATACCCATCCTTTTTATAGCTTTAAAATTAAGATTTTTCAATAAAATTTTAACACCTATCATACTATTAGTTTGAAATATGATCCTAGTCTTATATCTTAATCCATCTAGTCTATATTATTTTCACCATCACTTGTCGTACTAGCTTAGTCATTAAAATTTACTTTGTTGAAGGACCAAATATATATAATCCCTAGTCTACCTTCACACCATTCCATTTTTATTATTTTTGTATCTTTCATTCATCATTCACTCAAATGGATTTGGATCCAGTCCTGGTAGAACAATACATATTCACCAATAAAGATGAGATCTTTTTGTAGTCCCTAAAAATGGGTGCTCACCTACCTTTCAACCTCAATCCCATCAAGACTAAACCAATGTAAAACATCATTAACCATCAAAAATACCATCTATATCTATCTCCCATGGTATCCCACCATTCTCAAACCCTTTTTCCATTCATCGTAATCATAGTCATGCCATCCCTTAATATATGAGTGATAAATTTTCCCTATTTAATGAATATATCTTTTCCAATAAGGATGAGCTCCTTTTATATCTATTGGAGATGGGTTACCACCTTATTTATTATTTTAAACCATTAAGCCTAAAGTCACCTACAAAAAAAATTCCCCATCAACTCTCATCCCCATCCAATTTTTATGACCACCAATCTTATTACAGTCCCTCATTTACTAGTCCTAATCCTAGTCATGACATTCTTATTCCAAATATTACCTTGTTTAATAATTATATTATTGAAAATAAATATTAAGTCCTCTTGAGGATCCTTGAGATGGGTGACTAACTTCCCAAAGGTCTTAACCCCATTTAGCTAACCTTACCTCCATTTCATACTTATCCATAGTTGAATCTTCCATCTACCAGTCCTACTAGTAAAGGGAAACCTATCTTTTCAACATCTTATAATTTATTTTTATATACTAAACAATCACCCACACCACCATCCCCCAATATCTTAACATCACCATCATGATATTTCACTCCTAAGTCCAACACTTCGACATCTAATACTATAAACAAGAAAAACACCCCTCTCCCAATATTCATGGAATCCCTATTTTGGTAACTCAGGTCATTAGGCATGATTTTCCACCCAAAAAAATACCTCTATATTTGTCCAAATTCACTCCCTCATGGTATCAATCAAAATGATTTTTTATATACCATAGATTCACTAAGCATTCTATTAATAGATGTCACCCTTTCAGAGATTATATCCAAAACTTAATTGATAATGGAAAAATTAAAATAGAGGGTGAATCTAATGAATCCACAACCATTAATGTGAAAAATGGGGTATTCTAATGATTTACTTTTAATCATGATTAGTTATCTTCCATCCTCAACTGAGGTTATGACCTTAATCCTCACCACACCATAACTATCCTAGATCAAACCATCCCTATATCTGATTCACATCAAATCCAACATTTTCATAAATCAATTAAGTCTAAAACATCCATGTACAAACCAAAGGTGAAATAGGTAATTACATATGATAATTATTATTGGAGTTACAATAACTAAGGGGGGAGTGAATCAGTGATGCAATATATTTCAAACTTCAATTGTAATTGTTTCAAACTCTTAATCAATTACCACAAGCATTCATAAAGCATAAAAGATGTTCATAACAATGAATAACCAAGATGATGCAAGATCACACACATAACACAAGATCTACATGGAAAACCCTCTTGGGGAATAAAACCCACTCTCAATCCTACAAACACATAGACTACTTGTACTATATGATGATTAAAAATAAGAGACCTTTTAGTGAAGCACCCACTTCACAAGGAGCACCTAACCCTAAGTATGAATAAACACCCACTTGTTCTAGATGTTGAGCACCCACACAAAACCTTATCAAATCAATAATTCTATAAATCTGATTGTAGATCAATCTACTTGGAAAAATAATGTTTAACACCTCTCCATCAACTCATCACATACACTCAAACTTGATCATATAAGCAATTCATCCAAATACCCATTTTGGATCTTTCTAGTCTTATTCATTCATCCTGAAACTTATTTATAATTAAATTCATCCACTAATCACACTCCCTCTGATCTCTTTCCTTTGTCTCTATCTTCTACTCTCTCAACACATGGACATGCAAGTCTAGAAAACATTACCTTGGTCTTCAATATTTATAGAGTCTTCATGAATATCAACTTCTTAGTTAACCATAAGACTTTCCTTAAACCTTAAGACATCTATCATGCTAAGACATAACTCAAATACATTTTCATATGCTGGTCATAGCATTTATGGGTCACACTTAAGTAGATACACATTTCAATTAGGACTTAGTATCCCTTATAGGTCTCATGGAGACCTATTATCCTATTTATCACTTCATCAAGAGAAATAAGAACATATGATCACTTTAAAATATATGGGTCCACTCCATATAATCCTTATGACATATTTAGGTGATAACTCCTGCCAAAACACTCTTTTGCTAAAGCAAAAATTACTTGAACAATATTCTATACATAGTAGCACCATAAATGAATAAATAGTCAAATTTTAATTTCCATAAATTTGATTATACAATCATTCAGACCTTATAACTAGATTATCTAGATGTGACTTGAAGTCCTCTACAATTTTTATTTTTAATGCATCAAGAAATTCATCCTAGATCAAAAGATATAGCTCAAAAACTATGCACTAGTTGTCCCTCATGAATTTGAATATTCAAATTCCAATGGTCACTGAGCAAATGTTAAACATCGATCACTTTAACCTCATCTCATGCTCCTTGGAAAATATGTACAAATATGCACTATTGATCTCCTTTGAGTAGCTTGGACTTTATCTTATAATGCTCACTATTGATCTTATATCAAAGCTCCTATGATTGTGCCACTTGGTAGCTCTGCATGCCTTCTACACATTTGAATCTTTGACTCAACCCACACTATTGATATCTATTAGTATGAACACCCGTGGACCATTTATCTTCTATTAGATTAATAAGATAGAGACACTTGTCACATGTTCATTTAATTTTAGGAATCTTTGACAATTTGACTTCATGTGCACCATTGGATCAAGATCTAAATGATGAATGCTCACCATCATATCTACTGACTAGTGGCCTCAGACTTCAACAAAGTTAAACTTGATAGTCTCTAGCCCATCACATTCTACAAGAGCAACTTTGAAGGTTTATAACTTGAGCAATAAAACACTTCAAGATTCTAAATATTTAGAGTACATTCTTGGAACTATAAACAACATCTCCATGAAATCCTTTGATCTTGGTTGAATTTTTGAGTACCTAAAATAAATGCACAAACTTTCTAGTTCATTCATATCTGCATGATGTGTAGTGATGTTCTGGATTCTTTGAATCTATAATATGTAAGTTTCTCATTCCAAATGATCAAGTGACACACCAAAACTTCACTAAGACATCTATGGATGCCTTACAACTTCTTCTTTATCCTTATAGACCTATAAATATGTCATATCCCTCAAAGCTATCAATCTTTCACTTTGTCATTAGTGCACTAGTACCACAAGCTCTCTTTGACATCAATGATAACCAAACATCAATGATTATGATCAATAATCTCCCCCTTTGTCATTGATGGAAAAACACCCTCAAAATGACTTATTACTCATTTGAACTTCTTCATTTTGATATTTCTCCCCCTTTGACATTAATGACAAAGGGTCTCTTCCTCAACATTATGTATGCATTCAAATACTATTTAAGATGCTCAGGATACTTACATACTTTATAGCATATGAATCAATTTCTCCCTCTTTGACATGCAACAATCTAAACTTGGACTTCTCTGATCCTTGGACCTAAAAAATTGTTCATAGAGCTTAGAAATCTCCTCCTAACATCATGTTACATCTCATGTCATCTGTTATTTGACATATATCAATCTGAACTTGGGATTTTTTTATCCTTGGACCTTTCTAAATAAAAAACTCACAATCTCTCTTTAATCATGCATGAAGATTCAATACTTTGTCAAAATACATGACTTGGTTTAATCAAGTCATCATGTCAATCTTTTTGAATTCACAACTATAACAAACATTTTAACACTTCTATCATGACTGAAGCATCTTCACATATGTTCCCCCTTAAATCATGCACATCTTCTTCAATCCACTCAAGCCAACTAAGTTAGCTCCCCCTTAGCCAAACACATCTTCAAATGATATTTTTCACCTTTAATTAATTAACCTTTTCTTTTATTGATCAAACTCTTGAACCAACATCCAAATTGATTTATCCTTCTCAAAGTCCATCTATAAGCTTATCTTTCACAATTTCCCACTTACCCTATATCTTCAAGATTTGTACTAATTTTCACTTTGATCATTACCTAGAGCACACATAATTACTTCCATATTAAAAAATGTCTCCTAAGAAGATTAGGTAGAGACACCCACCTGTCATAAAGTGACTAAAGATTCCAAACCTTAGGATATTCCCATATCTCCATACTCTCACTTGACTTGTAGTCTTTCCTCATCTTCAAATTATCTTTAAATGATTTCTCAACCTTATTCTTTTATTTTATCTTAGGATCCTACCTACTTTCCTTGTCCATTTGGGAAGATAAGGCGTGTTCCTTCATAATTAAAATTGTTCCCTATTCTTTCATGGAAAATAATCCATTTTGAGATTATTTTTCATTTAACTTCTCAGGCCTCCATTAACTATTACTCCTCTTCATGTTAGGATTGATAATATTTGAAGTCAAATACTGATCATTCTTGCAAAAACTTGTTATGTGACCTCTCTCATGACATTTGAAACAAATGAGTATTCTGAGATTGTACATACCTTATAATTGTGACATATTATGATTCCTTGGAATTTCATGAATTCATTTATGTACCTGATCATTTGGTCTCATGATGAAGATATGACAAAACTTTCTAATATGACCAAATCCTTGACACTTGAAGCAAAAGATGTCATTCTTTCCTTGTGAATCTATTGATTATCTTGAGTGATGATGTTCTTCATGATTTCCATTTTCTTTCTCATAGTTCCATTCAAATTCATTTCTTCAAGATATTTTACAGTCTTTTGACCTATGATGAAATTGATTTTAGGAGTAATAATGACCATTAAAATTTGCATACCTCATAACATTTAGTTATCTAATTTGATTTATTTTTATTCTACCAACACCTTTATTCTTTGATTGATGATTTATCTTCAAAGTTTGATTGTCCTTGTTCATATTAACTTTTATTTTTTCTTGAGTTACATGTTTTTGTTCTTCCTTTTATCCAAGACTAGTTATATCACTTGCATGCTTTTAACCATTCAAAATATTATAGATATCATTTGATCTCTTTTCAAACTTCACAAACAACTTCACCTTACAATATGTCTTGTCTAACTTATCTTTTAATTACTCAATATTAATCAATAACCTTAAGCACTCATCTTCTTTGGATTTTAGGCTTATAGACATAATTTTTAATTGACTATTGAGATGCTTGACAATATATTCATGTTCTTCAATTTTTAGGCTTGTAGATATAGTTTATAATTGACTATTGAGATGCTCTTCATAGTCCTTGATTTTTGACATCATCTTCTTGTTCTTTTTCTTCTCAATAATTAGATATTCAATAACATTCATTAATTCATCCTTATCATCTAAATCATCAACTATATCTTTGCTCATATATTGATTTAGTTTCA
This sequence comes from Torreya grandis, assembly GCA_037957365.1. NCBI lineage: Eukaryota > Viridiplantae > Streptophyta > Pinopsida > Cupressales > Taxaceae > Torreya > Torreya grandis. The sequence continues at coordinate 6,777,113 of JARHVA010000122.1, read as the reverse complement.
TCTACAAAGACTCTATCTTTGATTGATACATGATACACTCTTCATACTTATTCTTTACTTCTTCATTAAGAGTACAAATCTGATTTTCAAGTTGTTGTGTGATCACATCATTCTCCTTAAATTCATTACTTAACCTTCCTTCAAAAATTATAATTTTTTCCTCATAGGATTTGATCAAGGAATCTTAGTTTATATTCTTTCTTTGTAATATATTCATTTCTTCCATAGTATCTAGATATTTATCTTCAAGAGTGACTTTCTCATCTTCTTCCTTTGAGCCATCTCCACTAAATAAATCTCTGCTTAAATAACATTCACCTTCAGCATCATTAAGATCCATGAACAATGTCTCCATGTCCTCATTATGAAAATAATGATCACTATCAGATGTGTTTACTTCTTGTTCTTAGATGGGTTACTATCTTCTTCATGGTAAAGGCTCTTACTACCTCTGTATGATTCCTTCTTTCCTTTTTTATTATTGAATAACTTTTTATACTTTATAAGACCCTCAAATTTCTTGTGTTTATCCTCATGAGATTATTTATAAGCTTATTTGTGTTCAACATTATCTCCATTTGGATATATAGCTATAAAATTACATACTTTACCACATGAAAAAATTTTGAAAAGAATTTTTCCTTCATACATACATGATCCTACATTCAATTTTCTTGCAATCATGGCTTCAAGTTGATCTTCATTAAGATCAAAATCTTTAAGACTTAGTTTTTTCTTCTTAGAATTTATCTCCCTAATCACATTGAAGGATTCTTCCTTCTTAGGAGGCATGTCCTCATCAAATCTCATCTCATAGGTAGTAAGGATGCTATGCATTTCATCCATATTCAATTGAGTGAGATCATGACTTTCTTCTATAGTAGAAATTTTCGAATCAAACTTGAGAGTAAGTGTCCTTAATACCTTGTAGACTACAGTAGCTTCATCAATCACCTCTCCAAGAACTCTAATCATGTTTACTACCTCATCAAACATTATAATATAGGATGCCATAGTTTCTTCTTCCTTCATTTTGAGACCTTTAAATTTCCTTTGGTAGGTCTATAAATTAGTTAGTTTTACCTTAGAGTCTCATTCATAGATAGTCTATAATTTGACCCAAATTTCCTTGGTAGAATTAAAATGGATCACTTTTGTGAACTCAACCTTGGATAGACCATAAATGATACCATTCATAGCTTTATAATTATTCTCACTCAACTTTTTGTTGACAACACTAGTTAGAGGTGTAGTTGGTGTAGTGTAACCATCCATGATAGATTACCAAATATCAAACCCTAAAGACATGATGTATGTCCTCATATTTTTACTTTAGAAAGCATAATTTTACCCATTGAACAATGGTGTTTTCTTGGTAGATAAACCCTGCATCTATTGACTTACCATATTATACCTTAGATGACCTTCAAGTGGTTAAACTTTCAATGCAGGTCCTGCTTTAATACCAATTTTTAGATGTATAATCACTGAGAGGGGTGTATATTCTTGATGCAAGATATTTCAAACTTAAATTTTAATCCTTTAAAACTCTTAATCAATGACCACAATAATTTATAAAGTATACAAGATGATCATAACAATAAATAAGAAAGATGATGTAAAATCACACACATAACACAAGATCTATGTGGGAAACCCTCTTGAGTAATAAAACCCATTCTCAATCCTAAAAACACATGGAATACTTATCCTATAAGATGATTACAAAAAAGATACCTTTTATTGAAGCACTCACTTCACAAAGAACACCCACCCCTACATATGAATAATCGCCCATTTGTTTTAGATGTTGAGCACCCACACAACACCTTATGAAATCAATAAATCTAAAACTCTAATTTTAGATCAATCTAATTAGAGAAAAAAATTTAACACCTCTCTATCAACTCATCACACACAATCAAATTTGTTCATACAAGTAATACATCTAAATACCCCTTTTGGATCTTTCTAGTCTTATTTGTTCATCCTCAAACTACTTTGTATGTTATTCCATCCACTAAGCACACTCCCTATGATTTATTTCCTTCATCTCTATCCTCTGCTCTCTCAACACATGCACATGTAAGTCTAGAAACCATTCTTTTGGTCTCCACTATTTATAGAGTCTTCATGAATAGAAACTTCATGGTCAGCCATAAGACTTTATTTAACCCTTAAAACATCTATCATGCTAAGACATATCTCAAAAACATTGTCACAGGTTGGCCATAGAATCTATGGGTCACACCTAAGTATCTATGCATTTCAATTAGGCCTTAGTATCCCTTATAGGTCTCATGGAGACCTATTCACCCATTTATCACTTCGTCAAGCAAATTAAGAACATAGGATCACTTGAAACTATATGGGTCCACTCCATACAACACTTATGACATCTTCAATTGATAACTCCCACCAAAACACTCCATACAACACTTATGACATCATAAATTTCTTAAACAATAATTTGTACATAGTAGCACCATGAATTAACAAATAATCAAATTTTAAGTTTCATAACTTTGATTATACAAACATTTAGACATTTTAAATAGATTCTCTAGATGTTCCTTGAACTCCTCTACAATTTTTCTTTTTGATGCATCAAGAAATTCATCATAGATCAAAATATATATCTCAAAACTTGTGTATTAATTTTCCCTCATGAATTTAAATATTCAAATTCCAATAGTTATAGCAAATCTTAAACATCAAGTACTTTAACCTCATCTTGTACTCCCTAACAACTATGGAAAAATATGCACCATCTCTCCTCTAAGTATCCTTAAATTTAACTTGTGACCTCACCATTGATATTATATCATATCTCCCATGATTGTGCCACTTTGAAGCTCTATGTGCCTTATACACATTTGACTCTTTGACTCAACCCACACCTTTGATCTCTGTCAATATGAACACTCATAAATTGTTTATCTTCTATCAGATTAATGAGATAGAGACACTTGTGACAAGTGCATTTAATCTCAGGAACCTTTGATAATTTTACTTCATGTGCAACATTGGATCAAGATCTGGATGATGAATTCTCACTATTAGATCTACTAACTTGTGACCTTAGAATTAAATGAAGTTAAACTTGATAGTCTCTGTCCCATCATAGTCTATAAGAGAAACTTTGAAGGTTTACAACTTGAGAAAGAAAACACTTCAAGATTCCAAATATTTAGGGTACCTTCTTGGCACTATAGACAACATCTCCATGAAATCCTTTAACCTCTATTGACTTTTTGAGTACCAAAAATTAATGCACAAACTTGCTAGTTCATTAATATTTGCATGACGTGCAATGATAGTTTGGCTTCTCTCAAGATATAAGATACAAGTTTATCATTCCAAATGATCAAGTGACACACCATAATTTCACCAAGACATCTATGGATGCCTCCAAACTTCTTATTTGTCCTTACAAACTTGTAAATGTGTCATATATCTCTAAGCTATCAATCTGATCACTTTGTCACTAATACACTAGTACCACAAGATATTTTTGACATAAATGACAACCAAACATCAATTAATGTTCTCAATAATTCTATCCAAAAATCCATATTTATGGCTAATATTAATAAATAATCTATGGGCTACACTTCATTAGCATCCTTGTTAGAGTTAGCATTAGAATGGTCAAGATCATGTTTGACATTAGTATTTGAATCAAAATACATGTTAGAAACATCATCCCTTTTAGATAATGAGATTCATGATGACACCTATCTCTTTGATGATTTATTTAATATTATCTAGTTATAAATTTAGAAGGCATAACTCTTAAACCATTCAAGGATGATGAAATCATAACATAGTTCTTGGATACTTTATTAGTCAAATATCATCAAGTTGGGTATCAATATAATTTAGATTCTACTTCTATGAAGAGTATTAATGATCATTTTGAGATTCCTAAGGACAGTTTCTCTAACATCAAGGTTGGGTCTCCTAGTAGCTCTAATCAGGACTATGTTGCCCATTATCCCCTTAATCCACCCCTTCCATCACACGTACCTCATCATCCACCTCTTATTAGAAATCTCATCATCCTAATCCCTAAATGGGACAAATAGGGACATACATCATTGGATTCCCTTCCACATGTAATCTTTTGTGTTGAATCTACAAGGATACAAACCAATAATAAATTAATCAATTTAAATAATCAAGTCAGTTATCATCCAAACATAATAATAAAACTCAATAAGAACTTCTTAATCATCTAATTCAAAATGTGACATCCCCTAGTAAACATATCCTTGAGGTATTAGGGGACCATCAAATTCAAAATAATCATAATTTATCAAATCTAAAATAAAATTCCTCTAATGAAGCCTAGTTATAAGCACTAGGGGCACAATAAATCACAACAATGTCAAAATTCATGTGGCCAACAATCCCTTTAATATTTGGATCAAATATCAAACATGTCAAAAGTTCTTGGATCCCTTAATATCATGACACAAATCAAAAATTTCCCCTCCACCATATCCAATGCTATATGCAACTATTGAGCCCCATTTCCTCTCCCATTCTAGGCACCTTGTCCATCATAACCATATCACTCATTCACATCATATATCCCACCATAAAAATTAAGGCATAATCCCATATATACCATACCCCAAATCCTTAAGAAGCATCATCTCTTATAAAATTTATAAAGACACTTAGTTAAGATGTCTAGAGGATGTTGTATAACAAATCCACTAAGGTCAGAAGGACATAAATGAATCTAGAATCGATCACATGGTCCTAAAATTACACATCTCTAGAATAGGTATTAGTTGAAACATAAATAAAATGTTTTCATCTTGTATTTCACCTACCTCCAATAAATTGAGATGCTAAAATTAAAAAAAATCATTCGTCCAATGATAAAAACTAGTCTTTTAGCACCTTGGTCAAGCACCATTATTAAAATTAATTTCCTATGTCATGTTAAAATAATCTATTATTTTCATTATACCTTAACACTTAGGAGAAAAATCCATTCCATCAATCCCATCTATATCATCATTTGTCCATCAATCCTATTAGGCATATTCCATCATGTATTGCATCCTATTATGTCCATCCTTTCTCCTATCCTTGACCTCCATAAGGATGTGGAAGATGTCTTGATAAATATTTTGGAATCATCTTGGCATATCCTCCAATGGAAAATTGGTCAACTAGATATTTGTTTCCTTCACGATGTGGTCATTGGAAATCCATAGTCCATTATTCCTTGGTCCTCATCCCTTTTTTGCATCACCCTTATACTTTCTTCATCCCATCCAACATTCTATCCATTGATATCCTGGTTACTAGGCTTGGTATTCCCTTTGCTAGTAAACCCATTTGTATAGTGTACATACATATCCCAAAAAGAACTAAAAATTGAAATATTCCAAAAAAACCTAAAAATCATAAATTCTAAAAAAAAAAAAAAAATCCATAATGTCTTGTCTTATGCCTATCACATCCATATCCATTCCTTTCATGTCTCATAATAAATTCATAACCATCCATCCTATTATTGTATTTCATCCCTTATTTTGAAATGAGGCAAATATAGTATGACTTTCATCTGATAGGTCTTAAATCTCTAATATAAGATTACAACATGGTCAACCACCTAATCAACTATTCCTTGTGTTTAATTTGGAATTTTTCTCATGCACACCCTATTCACAATTACCATCCCTTATTAATTCCTTGTGTTTAATTTGGAATTTTTCTCATTATTCTACTCCAAATTTATACCCTTGTCCAAGTCCATATCTTTATCAAAATTCATTTAACTCATCATCTAATCAATCATCCTATCAATTCTCATTAGGATAATAGACAAGAAATTACTCATAATGACACTACATGTAGATACTTTTGTGTGTTACTTGTTTTCTCTTTGTTATTAGGCTTGTTTTCATGTCTTTTATCATGCATATATATATATATATATATATATATATATATATATATATATATATATATATATATATATATATATATATATATATATATATATACATCTGATTATCTTGTGTTTCATTTCTCTATTTATGTTTCTTTTTATAAATGAACAAGGATGCAATGGTGACACCAAAAAAGTTATAATGATGCTTTTAGTTTCCCTCGATAATGTAAAGTTTGGTATTTTCCCCATTTTATGAACTTTTCCACAATATCTTCTTGATTATACTTGCCTCATAGGCCATACTTCCTAGTGTTATATTTACATTAGATTTTTATACTATGATGAGCCTTATTACAAAAATGATGGATTAAAAATACATACACTCATCATTTATCGTATCACTTATCATAATGTATAACAAAACATATACAACCATTTATCTTAGCCCTTTATCTTTAAGCCGATCATCCAAGACTACTCATCTAATATCCAATCATTTATTCGAGTCCTTTTATTATCATGATTATATCTTCTAGCCAATTATCTATCATCTCTCTAGTCATCAACATCTCACATCTCAACTTAACTCTCAATCCAATCATCATTACACATAACATATATCTAATAAATAACATATCTAATGGTCATCATTGTCATCCTCCTCTAGTCTATCTTATCTTTTATCACCGAGTTAGAATTACATCGGCCTTACATCTTTTTAGACTATGTAGGTAACACTTGACAAATTTTTAGTGCCTAAGGATATCATTTATTTTCTCTCATCTCCTTCATCATATCACTTGATTTTATCCTTGAGATAAAATAATCATTAATATTCTCATATCCTTGTCTTATCTTAGCCTAGAACTCTCCCTTTCATGCATCCTTGCTAGGATATATCAAAATCATGTGGCCTTTTATCTTATCATCATCATGTTACAGTTGATTCCCATTTAGGATCTATCGATAACTATGACATAGGTGTTTCCACACCTTGTGCATATGTATTTGCTAGGGTCATAATCAATTTTCATCTCAATTATTATGTAAATTCAATTTTATTCATCCTCTATCTCACATCCAACATTTTATCCCCTTGTCTATTCATTGTATCCCTCCCCTCATTTCCTCATTTGAGTGGCCATTTGTCCCATCCTTTACCACATGTCCCCTTGAGGAGGTATTATATCCATTATCATAATTTACTAACATTAATCCATGAAATTGTATTTCATTTAAATACCATTACTCTTTCCACTTCATCCACTCATAATGCCCTTTCAAAGAGGGGTAAAATTTATACATCTAAAATTACTCACTTCATTTATTGTCACTAATATTACTATTAGTTGACACTAGTCCCACCTATTTCATCTAACATCATTTATTTATTTTAATCCTATTCTAATATCACCACTTATAGTTATTTATCTAACACCCCACTTCATTCTTATCCATCCATTAACCTTATTCCTACCTCACAAATCAATTTATTCATGTAATTACCTATTATCCACTAATTAATCCCACATGTCTATTATTTTGTAATTTCAAATTCAATCCCACCTACCCTAGACCATTCCTAGTCTTTCTTACCTCCATAGTCCCTAATCACTTATCTAACCACCTACTAATATTGCTTATCCCCCTTAATTGATTATATAATTATCCAAATATATAATCCTCTCTACCTTATCCCTTCCTCTATAGAAGCCTCTATTCTAGAGGCTTCCAAGGAATTTTTAATTCCTTGGATAATCCTCCACCATTGATCCTTTTCCTCTCAACTTTGATATTGGCCATTGATCTTCCCTCGATGGCCTATTTAAATCTACCTCCTCTCTATTGCTAAACTAATCAACATTCTCATAAGCTCTCTAAGTCTTCATACTATCATAGAGTCCATGAATCCATGTCATTGATCAAGCTATCATTATGCTAAAATTCTTAGTCTACTTGTAAGCAATATCCACCCATAATATTTAGTCTTATTATTTTTCGAATAGTGATTTGGAGCACTCAAATTTAGATTAGAATGTTTCTTTGAATGATTCATTTGATTTCATTTTAATATAATTGTTCTAGATCTTAATGGTAGATTATATATTTGGGCATTTTTGTTATAGTTTTCATAATTAAATTCTAATTTCTCAATTTTTCATCCTATAAAAGGAGAAAGGACATTTTCAAAATTATCACAACAAACTTCAAACAAATTAGATGGAAATAACTTGTATCAAAGGAGATTAAAACAAGGTACAATATAACAAACAATTGCTAGGTCTAGATAAGGGATCTTTTAGATAAAATAGGAAATCAACCTAAGTAGCACAATACAAACCTAAAATGTAGATAAACTAATCTCAAATTAGATGAGGTTTTAGCATAAACCTAATTAGCTTAGGATTTGCACTTTAAATATTAAATTTCAAATTTAATGCAAAAAAACTTATATGTTCTAAGGTAAATGGGATAGACCAAAATGGGCAGTGTAACTACACGTTCGAAACAAGAGGTATAAAAATGGTTTTGGAACTTGGTTTCAAATTCAATAAATATTTCAAAATAATTTAGGTAGCATAACAATTCTCCTTGAAATAAATGACATGCTAATAATTTTGGACTAAAAATACTAGGCAAATTTTTGAGACAAAATAGATAGCATAATGACACCATATTTAAACAAGTAACACTCACATGGTTTTAGACTAAAACTCTAAGGCAAAATTATGACACAAAATGGGTAGAGTAACACCTCTTAGGCTAACAGTGTTTTGAAAATAACATGACAATTTTGGACTTGCTTTGACTTGACAATAAAAATAAAAAAAATTAGTCTAAAACACACATGTAAATCAAAGAAAATAGAATAAAATGAATGGCTCATATTATCCCTAAAACTAACATGCATGTGTGTAGCTTATACAAAGGTTTCCACCAATATACTGATGCTCAAAATGAATTAAGTGCTAATCTAAAAATTAAAGAAGAGGTGTAGGTAGAGTTTTTATGCTCCCCTCTATCTCTAAATCATTATTACCTAGAGTGAACTTAGAGTGAGAAATACTTAGAATTTGGCAAGCAATTATGTAGCAAGAGGGGTTGACTATAATCTATAAGTATCAAAATACATTAGATGGTCCCAAGTGTGGCTAACACTAGGTTACATCATGTCAATTAGATTAAAACTCACTAACTTACTATGCAAAGGTTTATTTCTTTACACAATAACTTCATCCATGTACTTCTTAGTGAAGTTTGATGTTTACTGATACTTGACCCAATTTTTTGTTAGGATCAAAGAGGCTACTCACTCAGCCCCCTAGCAATCTAAGTATCATGAACCCAATTTATATACCCCATTATAGAATGGGGTTAGTATAATGTTAAGAGATAAAACCCCATGTCAATACACCCATAAATAACTTAAAGAAGAAACAAACTCCCACCCACAAGCCAAATGCAATAAAATAAATTAGAAAGACTTTAGAGGTCATTTCTAAGTCATCCAAGTCACTCGGAGCTTGGTGAGAGCATACATGACATTAATTTTTATGAGAATAAACAAACAAGATAATAAACCAAGTAATTTTGGTCACCTAAGTTTCCTATAGGGGATGGGGGGAGAGCATACATGTAATATTTTTTTGATTTACCAAAAATAAATAATTTCATCTATGAACTTTGAAATTAGCTAATAAATAAGGAACAAAAAAAAAGTGAAAAAGCTCTTAAGAGATCTAACAAAAGTGTATATTTCCTTTTAATAACATAAACTCAAATTTGATTGAAATTTTGACCCCTTGGCCATGTTTTCACTTGTAAAATTTTTGAAATGCTAAAATACAAGTTTCATTAGGTTGATTTTAGACACCAAACAAAAGTGTATGTGAGATTTATAAGTGTTTAAGCCTCTCTCTCTCTCCACTTTGGTTCCTTAAAAAATGTTAGGGGGTCTCTTGTATTTAGGCCAATAATTAAATCAATAAATAACATTATATTTTGAGCTCTCAAGTTTCTATTTTTATCTCAAAGAAATAATCACCAATTACTATAGTGATCATTTTGATTCTATGATTGACATCATTTTGATAGGATCATCACCATTTCCTACAACCACATGAAAATAAATGTGTTTTGAAATAAAAATACTTGATAAATAAGTTTCAAACTCAAATTTTTCAAGGCCCTACAATAAAAATGTTAGAAAGGCAATAAATATATTGTTAGGCACCAAAACAAAAGAAATAAAAATTATTTTTCGTTATGTTTCTGGCTTGCTCTATTTTGATGTAGAGATCACCATTGATTATTGTATATATAATTGTTTATTCCTATGATCATCAGTGATTTAACATGCTCATAATCGATCCTTGTAATTATATAAAAAAATGACATGAATTTTAAGCGTAACACACTAAACTTGAAGATTTAAATTTTATTTTTAATAAATCTAAAAGTTGCACATCATTCTTATTAGCCATATGGGATGTGTGGTCCCACCAAGTGTGCCATTATGTATCTTAGGAATCCAAAGAGAATACAAATGTTGATTAGGTCTTTGTTAGTCAAAATGATAAATTATTAAGAAATAGAGGAGCATAACATAATGAATAAGATCACAAAATAGATATTAAAACAACACAAGTAATTAACCTCCTTTGTTGAATTTTATCTCCAATTTCATGCTCAATATATGAAATTAAAAACTTTTGTCAATGCTTCTCCATGGTGGTAGCACTTATCTAATGGTCACTTGTGGATTTGTTTTACTATTGGCTTATCTTGGTGTGAATCTTGGCATAAAATGGGTATTATAACACTACTCTTAATGGCTTCTTGAAGGCATTCCTATATAATAACCTTACACACAAAATATTTTTAGCATATGCTATTCACACTTTTATTTATAGCTATAATAACTAAATATAAGCCTAAGGAGGTTAGTTTAAATTCTAGATTTGGTTAAGTATAAAATAATCTAGGTTGAGTTAGGTTAACCATAGGTTGGGTCAAAACACTCATAAATAATTTACACCTTAGTTTCAGATGTTAATGAGCCATGACAATTCACTTTAGATATTTGTGAGGTTGTGATTCAACTTTTTGGAATATTTATGAATTAATAAATAACTTTTTTAGCTCCTTTGACCTTTAACTTTATATTTGGCTAAAAAATATTTTTTAGATAAATTAAATTCACTAATTCAACTTAGAATTTTTACTTAGGCAAGTTAGTTAAGATTTATAATGTAATTAGTCTTGCTTAGTGATTTGTTTGAGTTTGTAAATTATTTTAATATTTTTAATTAATAGCTTGTCAAGCCAAAGTATCAAATTACTAGGTCATAATTTGACTAGGTTTAAACTCAAACTAGGTTATTGGTGTATATAGGGTAATAACTCAAATAATCAAACCTCTCCAAGATATCAAGAAATAAAATCCCTTACATGAATGAGTTTGGGTATTCAAATTATTTTTAGGCTTAGATTATGTCATTTGATATTAATTTAATTGAATCCCAATTTAAGCATGAAAGTGGCCAAAATTAAGTGTCTACATGTTCAATACCACTAGAGGTGGGTTTAATCCCACTAGAGGTGGGTTTAATCCCACTAGAGTAGAATCATCATGTGGTGTATAAAGGAAAGAAGATAATATACAAATATTTCAATACCGTCAAAGAGGAAGAGGATTTTAGAAAGGACAAGGCTATGGTGATGTCACATGATGATTTCCAAATCAACATAGGTTATATGTTTGTTATAGATGTTGATAAAAAGGAAAAAGAGAAATTGAGTGTATGCACTATCATTAAAAATAAAGGAGGTAAGAGGATCACCCAAGGGTGGATTTAGTTCAGGTTGAGACAAAAGAGCAAAATATCAAAGTTACAACATCTTATACTGGAAAAAATATCATGATGAGGATAATAATGATTACTCTAAGGAAAGAACATGTGAATAATAAGGAAGGTGGTGATGCATGGTTGTGAAAAAATATTTTTTGAACAAGGTGTATTTTAGGAGGTAAGATATTCAAAGTAATTATAGATGCTGGTAGTTGTGAAAATATGGGTTTTAAGGACATCATTGAGAAACTAGGTTTGCAATGTGAAAATCATCTTTATCCTTATCGGATTTCATGCTTTAATAAAGGGAATGAAGTTATAGTAGATAAAAGGTAATTAATAAATTTTTGTATAGGAAAAAACTTACAAATATGAAACATGATGTGATGTTATACCAATGGATGCATGTCATGTGTTATTGGGAATGTCATGTCAATTTGATATAAAAATAATCCATGATGAGAAAGATCACATATACTTTTTAGAAATATGGTACAAAGGTATTATTAATACCTCTTAAATAATAAGGATAGGTAGAAGTAATGTTGTCCTCAAAATAATTTTTCAAAGACATGTATATGATAGGTTGTTGTTATGCATTAATAGTAAATAAAAAACATATAAGTGATGTAAATATTAGTATAAGTAACATAAGTTTTGAAATATTGTGCATATTTTATACTTGATGATCTATCATATGGTTTTACATAAAAGAGAGAAATTCAAAATTATATTTATTTGATTCCAATATCAACTCTACCCAATCAATCAACTTATAGGATGAGTTCAATAGAACATGTAGAATTGAATAAACAGGGTATTGAATTGGTGAGAAAGGATGTAGTAAGGGGGATCATGAATCTATTTACAACACCAACATTTATAATTCTAAATAAATATGGAGGGTGGGGGATGTGTGTGGATATTAGAGCAATAAATAAAATTATCATTAAGTATATATATCATATACATCATTAAGTGTTCTTACAAGAGAAAAATTATTTACTAAGAATGATCGAAGGAGTGGTTACTATCAAATTTGGATTCATGAAGGAGATGAATGTAAAAAAACATTCAAGAGAAGGGACTTCTTATATAAATGGATGGTGATGCCATTCAGATTATCTAATACACCCAACACATTTATGAGAGTGATGAACATAGTGCTACAAGAATACATTGGTAAATCTGTGGTGGTTTATTTTGATGATATTTTGATATTCATTAAAACTAAATAATATCACTTGAGGCATTTGAGAATGGTATTAGAGTTTTTTGGAAAGGATAATCTCTATGAAAATTTGAATAAGTGTAGGTTTATGTAGAATAGTTTGGTACTTTTTAGATTTGTAGTTTCATCAGATGGTGTAAGAATGGATGAAGAAAAGGTAAAGACAATTATTGAGTGGCCTATTCCAAATATAATCATAAAGGTAATAATTTTCCATGGTTTAATAACTTTTTATGGAAATTTAAATAAGAAGTTTAGTAGACTCATTACACCAATAAAATATTGCATGAGAGGAAAATAATTCATGTAGTTAATGAAAGCAATAGAAAGATTTCAATTGTTGAAGAAGAATATTATAAACAAGACCCATTTTAGCATTACTAGATTTTAAGAGTGTTTGAAGTGGATTGTGATGCTTCACATGTGGTAATTGGTGTTGTGTTGAGTCAACAAAGAAACCTAATATCATATTTCAATGAAAACTTAAATGAGTGAATACATAAGTATTATGCATATGATGTTGAATTTTATGTCATGGTATAATCTTTAAGTCATTGGAGGCATTACTTGGTGATTAAGGAGTTTACCCTATTTATATATAATGAGGCTTTAAAGTATGTGAACAGTCAAAATAAATTAAATACTAGGCATGAAAAGTTAGTATATTTCTTACAATGATATACTTTTGTTTTGAAGCATAAATTAGGAAATTAGAATCAAGTAGTCGACACTTTGATCAAGAGAGTGGGATTATTAACTACTATGGTGAGTGAAGTACTTATATTTGAAGTTGTTGAATAACTATATGATACTAATCCATATTTTTAAAAGATAGTTGAGCAGTGCAGGAATCTATTAATAGGTTAGACAAGTGTTATTCATGATTAATATATTATAAATGATGGTTATCTCTTCAAGGGAAAACAACTGTGTATTCTAATTGGGTCACTAAGAGATAATATTATAAGATAATTATGCAATAATTTTTTGGATAGACATTTTATTAAGGCTAATAAAATAGCTTTGGTGGAGGAGAATTATTTTTGTCTAAATATGAATAGATATGTGGCAAGGTATGTTTCAAGATGTAGAATATGTGAAGGGGATAAAAGCCATACACAAAATACAAGGTTGTACATGCCATTACTAGTTTTAAAAGTACCATGGACAAATTTGAGTATAGATGTCATGTTAGGATTACCAAACACATAGAGAGGTAATGATTTGATTTTTGTTGTTGTAGACAAGTTTTCTAATATGTTTCAATTTATTACATGTAATAAAATTAATGATGCCATTAGAGTTACATAACTACTTTAAAGGATGTTGTGAGATTCCATGTTGTTCTAAATACCATTATATCAAATAGGGATACAAAATTTATACATCATTTTTGGAGGACTTTATGGAAGAATTTGGGAACTAAACTACAATTCAATAGTGCATACCACCCATAGATAGATGGACAAACATAAGTTGTAAACATAATCTTGGAAAATGTGTTGTGAAGCATAGTTAGAAAGAATCCCAAGCAATGGGACTTAGCTTTACCACAAGCTAGATTTGCATATAATAGTTTAGTGAATAGATCAACAGTAAAATCACCATTTCAAATTGTTTTTAGGATAAATCCTATGAGTTTCTTGGATTTGGTGTAGATACCAATTACATAATGAGTTAGTGATGATGCATAAGCATTTACAGAGCATATATAGTAGTTATAAGAAGTATGGAGAAAGCTATAGGAAAGTAATGATGAGTATAAGGTATCAACAAATGTCAAAATAAGGTAAATTTTATTTTAATAATTATATTTATTGAAGATTTAATTTAGGAAATAAATATTTCCAACATGCACATATAAAAAGTTAAAGTATAAGAAAATTAATCCAGATTTATGAATAAAATCAATGACAATATTTACGAGGTGAATTTACCATATAATTTTGGTATATCTTCAATATTTAATGTTTAAAATTTATATTATTTTCATGTATAATATGGTTAAGGGTAATAATATGAATAAATAAAATGGAATTAATAGGCAAAAGAAGAAAAAAGAAAAGATAACACATGTTCTAGATAAGAAAACAATGCACACAAGGTAAGGAACTTATAACATGTATTTGGTATAGTGGGAAAGATTACAATAGGAAGACAACAATTAGATTTTATAAATGGAGTAGAAAACTATTGACAAGAATAAATTGTAGGGTTTTAATTAGGGCAACTCATAGGAGTTGAGTTGTTTTCATCCAGAGGAGAATGATGTAGAGACTAAACTTTTGAAGGGCATAAATTTTGATATGTAACTCTACTTGAGATTTTATTTATGTCAAAACGACCATCTAAGAAAATTTTAATTCAAAAAAATCATGTTCTATCCAATTAAGATGTTTTCAAAACTTTTTGGAGGCCATATGTGACCATTTGAGGGTCTGAAAATGCATTTTACTATTTTTTTGAGTTTTTTTTTTCATTTTTATAAAGTGTATTTTTTGTTTTGAGACATGATCTTCACTTGAAATTCATATATTAGGTTAATTTTAGTGTTTATAATATATGTGGATATTTTTAAGCATATCTGAGCTTGCATGTAAAAATTCTAAAATAGTGGTTGAAAAATCACTAGAAGATGAAAGTTACTAAAAATAGTAATTTTCTAAAAATTACATAGGCCGATTAGATTTATGTAGCTTTTGATTTATTTATATTTTTTAATTATTCATGTCACCTCTAATTATAAGTTGAGTTTTATTTAAAGTCTCTATTTTAATATTTTATTTATTCAATAAGAATCAATAGAGAAGTTTGCTTTTATTTAGTCTTTGAGTTTATGCCTATGGATAATTTTCTTGGCTAGTTTGTATTTTGATCATCATAGTAGTAGGAACTAACAAAGACTTAAAAATAATGGATACTGATGGATATGTAAAAATTTAAAAAAAAAATTGAGGATGCATAGTGGCAATCACTTGTTGTATAGTAAAAGGGAAACTTACTTATGGAACCTCTGTGGGCTATATTGTAGTAGTATGTGAAGCTAACTAGGTTAGCCTCCTAGAAATAAGAGGTTATCCCATGCCCATTAAAAGAGAATGGTTAATAGTGCTTGGTGGTCTTTTTATTCATCTAAAGATATTGGCTCTTATTTTCCTATCTATCTTAGTTGTTGTCTTTTATCCTTCATATATAGGAGAAATGTATATTTAAGCTGGTATTAAATTTTCCTTGTTTATTTCCTTAACATCCTCGAGAGTGAGGGTATGGTAATATTTAATCCTTAGTACAATCCTCATAAAAAAATGTTATGTATGCATATTTATTATTACCTTAGTATTATCTTCTACATTCATGAATATAATATCATGACCATAAGGTCGATGTCTATATTGAATCTTAACCTTGTTGCCATACTTTGTAAGGGTCTAAAAAATAGTGTTCTTAGGATAAAAATATATAAAATGTACCTTTCCAAATCTATAGTGAACCCTTGCATTACCCATTTAAAAAAAGTATATCTATTATGTATATTTTTGGTGATTAAAGCTAAGAGGAAGTTTTTGGATGACTCCTTGCTTGGTTGCCTCCAATTTTAGTTCCACATTTTTGGATAATTAAAAATAAATTTATTTCTTTTCCACTTTGACTAGAACACAATAAGGTAAATTAAATGGGGATTAATTAGTTTGTTCAATTATAATTACGATATGGTCCATATAAAACTATTAATCTCTCATTTTCCTAAATAACCTTTTGATTTAGTTTGATAATCTAGGCATTCTTTTACCATTGATGGCTTGATAAATTGTGGGTTAGAACACATTGGAAATCCTTTGCATTTGACCCCTAAACCCAAAGATATGAAAGATACTATAATCATAACATATCTTATTCTTTGGATATTTAGTATAAGGTTTTAAAGGTTCCTCTCAAAATGGGGTCATAATGGTAGTTACTTCATCCAACAAGTATGACAACATATATAAATTACCATTAGGCTTGTGCTTGGCCCTGATCATTTTAAACTTTAGGTTGAAACCAATTACCTTTCCCAAGGCTATAATTTTATTCATATTCAAGATGATGTCGAGTAAAGGGACCCAAATTTCCATAACATGTGTGGTATCAAAGAAAACATATAGTTTGTTTAATAGGGTCATTTTTATCATCACCCCAAACATGAATTTCATGATAGGGTTGTTATTAATCCTTTTTATTAATACAAAGTGTTTGGGCCTATTTCCCAAGTCTTCAATGTTTCCTTGATAAATTTATTTACTAACTAATAATCTATAATGGGTTGATTATAAGTCTATTTGGAACATGAATTCTATAATATATCTCAAAAATAATTCCAGATACATAGCCCATGAGAGTTTGATTACACTGTAGGTGAAAGATATTGCCTAGAAATTCCCTATAACAGACAAATTAAACAAAATAACAATATAAGGAAATACCCTAGATTTAGACACAACATTTTTTAAACTAACAACCTTGATTGCAAATAGATGATTTATGCATATTATTGTAAACAATGATAATTAGTTATCTATGACATATGGATTAGCTCTATCAACCTCAAACTAAACTGCCATATAATGTTGTAACTTATGCCTAATGTTTTTGAGTCAAATAATTTATTTATATATTTAGTCCTCATAGTGAGACTAAATACATATGGGGATGGTTCTCTAGATGATTATACCATTATATTTATTTATGTCATCCTAAGTAGACTTGTAAAAATTAGGTCATTTTGGTCATAGAATAACTTTAATAATAATTTGTAAGATAACTTGTAGATAATGTATATTTAGTTTTATTTTTAGGGCTGAATATGTCATATATTTTTCTAGGATTGAAAACTCAATGCCTTGAATCATCCATACATGAGAATTAATTATAGAAAATGGTTTGGTCTTTTTTAATCTTATTTTTTGAATTTGAGTTTGTGAATTCAATTTTTGTGAGATTTTTTGCCACATGGTACATTATCACTATTTATAACTATTTAGTAATCTTGTTGAGTCATTTATTCCACCACATGTCCATTTAAAATGTAATTGAGTCTTTATTTCCTTTGTTTGTATTATTTTATCTAGAGTGTGACACATGGCCTATAGCCATTTATCACTTGATATTGGACTTTGCATTCTATAATTTGGACCTTTGGTCACATTTCAAAGAGATGCCAACACATGGTTCACCCTTATTGAGTTAGTAATAAAATATGTAATGTTTTTCTCATAAATGTAGGTCATGATTTAATATGATGCCACTATGTAGATGGTTGTCACTCCTCCAAATGGTCCTTGGGTTTTGACTGTGTACCTTTTCTTGACAATTTTTATCTCTTTGAAATATTGACACATGGAATAATATCATTAATACACTTAGTTGTGAAGCCTTGTAAATTATATAATAAGTTGTCAGTCATCAATGAGTGATATTGTGACAAATGGCATGGTCTCATTTATTTGCATGTTTGTTGAGGTTCACACATTATATAAGATAATGTGCAGTTATAAGTGAATGACATGTAAACATTAGAATAATCTCATTAATCCATATCATTAAGAATGTTTGGGACTTATGCATTAAAATTTATAGAAGTGATTAAATTAAATGATGAATAGTGTTACCATCCTATTTATCTACTTGGTCATAGAGTGTCTAAGTATGGACTATTGGTGTATAGGCCACAAGTAGACATAATGATAACATGTGGATATATGTCACTCTTTCAGATGACCACTGAGGGTGAAGACTTAAATAAATATATAGATGAGAAAGATTAATACAACTAGTTAAGTCTCATGGATCTAGATATTCATTGATAGATTAATACTTAGAAGATTTATAGTGTAAAAAATAATTAAACTAGATTGAAAACATGTGGCATGATCTTGTTTACATGATTGCTCAATCATTTGAAATGTATAGCCACTCTTTGATTTGATAGTTTTTAGGCATGAAAGAGATATGTGGCTAATACTAATGTCAACATGTAAATTCAATATGAAGTAGAAAAGGAGAAAAAATAACTCTGGATAAATACCAACTAGCTTTATTAGTCCATAAAATTAAATCCCAAATTTGCTAAATGTCTATAATTTAAAATTCCAAATATGTGCATAACAATAATTTCAACAACAATACTCATTTAGTTTTTTAGACTAAAGGTCATGATATAATAACCAAATTGATATAGCAACCTATAGCTTTTAACTCTAATTTATTTATACCAGATTAGACATAAACATGAAATTTTCAACTCAAAGTGGGTCCTTATTTAAAATTTTAAAAATAAGTGTGTTGGCTACAACAAGGGTGTTATTAAATTTTAACAATGTAATAACAGTCTTAAAAGGTTTAACTCTCCATATTATTATATTTCACAATCTAAAAATCTAACTTGGATATTTCAAGGTTATTTTAGGGCCTCTTTTTTTAAAGCTTTGGAGCTTTATTTTTAGATTCTTTAGTATAGTGTTAGAAACATGTTTTCTTTACTTTGCATGCAAATTGATTTATGGATGTGGTAGTTCCCATACCTTATTATAAATACATTTATAAGACCTTATATTAGAGATACATAATTTAGAGACTTCATTTGATTAAGAAATATTTTAGATGTTTTGTGAGTAGCTCATGTCCCACTTTCTCAAAATATAGGTTAATGTTGTATGTGTTTTAGCTTATGGTAATCACTACATGAGATTTAATTTATTTCTTGTAAATTGGCTAAATTGAGTAATTTAATCATCTCTATGGCTCTCTTTTTAATTTCAATGTGTATGAATATGATTTTTACAATTCAATGTTGTTAATTTATCTCAAACATAATGTTATAGGGATTTGTTCATAATTAAATATTCCTTAGACTCTCTGCTATGTTTATGAAAGTTTTATTGAATTCTAAGATTAATAAATATTGGTTTTTTTAAGTAAATCTCATGAAGTGTTTTCTTTAGCAAAATTATCATAGTGTAAATTTATAACTTTCTTCTCTACCTTACCCTTCTTTATTTGATGTGTGTTTTATCTTGTAAAATATAATCATTGGGAATATCCATGCGTAGGTTATTTTTTGAATTTTGGATAGGTTGATCTTACTTTTACATAGATGAGTATTTTCTTAAACAAATACCAATCACATTGATTTAACCATGGTATTCTACCAATTGGTTATTCATAAAATGACATGCTTAAAATTTGTGCATTGAGTTACTTCAATGATCCTATTTTTGTATCCCATCAACCCTTGAATCTTATTCACAAAACTTGGATTAATAGTTTTTAATATCAATACATGTGCTACTAGATAAAAAAATATTTTACTTTGAAACACATGGGACTATATGATTCAATAACACTAAAAACTAAATATATATTATTTCTTTACATATGTAAATTAATCATTAAGTTAAATATTTTTTTAAAAAATTTAATAGATAATACAAATGTTTGTAAATGTGTCAAATATAAAATATATGCAATAATAATTTTTTAGGTGTCATAACCAAATGTATGTCTAAATAAGTCATTATTCATGACAAAAAATCAATACTAGTTGATATAAAACCATAATATTGATCATTAGTATATAGAACCCCACAAGAATTACATAAGTGTACTTGAGCATGAGGTCTAATTCGTGTATGCAATGTACACTCTCACCAACATCACTACATGAAAGATGTGTGGTATGCTCAATGAGGTTGTCAATAAGTGAACTAAGCACATGAAATGTGTCATATCCACAGTCTCCTTCATTGCATAGGGGACTTTAGTAAGCCAAATACACTTTTATATAGTGACTCTACCAAGCTCAATAGGAACATTGTGTGCACCCTCTCTATCATGTGTAGATCATTTTCCTCATCCTTGAAATTTATAGTGATTAAATTAATTTGGCATCTCATTGAAGATAAAATCAAAATTAAGTTTCCCAATAAACATAATGGGAACTCATGGTTTATTGAAATCATGTGATTAAACTCTATCCACCATCTATTCCAAATATTATTTTTAATCATATCACAATGGAACTAGTGGATTAAGAAATATTTTCATATAAATTAAAGTGATGCATTCATTCTTTTATTGTTTAGAAATTTACATATTTTATATCTTATTATTTTCTTAAATTTAAATTTAGAAGATGACAGTTTGGTATCAAAATAGCTCGTACATGACTATCTATATGAATACCACATATTAATTTGATCCATCACTGAGTCAACTTCACCTTTGAATGTTTTTAATATATTTGGAAAAAAAAAGAACTATGAAGGATGATATAATAAAACTCTCTCAAAAGCTTGATGAAAAACTCAATCTATATTTTTTTCACTACATGAGCTACCAAATCCTCTTGACTACCTAGTGTGTCA
Source organism: Torreya grandis (assembly GCA_037957365.1). Lineage (NCBI taxonomy): Eukaryota > Viridiplantae > Streptophyta > Pinopsida > Cupressales > Taxaceae > Torreya > Torreya grandis. The sequence goes on along the minus strand of JARHVA010000122.1, from coordinate 6,755,711 downwards.
TGTGGAATTGTAGGAGAGTTTATATGGGTTTTTATGTTTTGTTTTTCATCTTCAACTATCATATTTTTTTATAAAAATTTATTAGGTGGAATATGATTTTGAGGAGTTTTAAAAATTAAATAATGGATGGTTTTAACTGAAAATAATGAAACTCAAACACACATTAAAATTTTTTAAATAAATTACCAAAAAATAATAGACTTTTACCTTTTACCTTATGTGGCTTTGTTAATAGTTTGACCCATGATCATGATAAAATTATCTATATAGAAATTTTAGATACCTATTAGTTATTAAAATAAAATGTAAATAAGATAAAACATGGGAAAACACTATTATTTTTTCAAAAAATGGAAAATACACACTTGGATTTTTTTGGTTATATATTAACTAGGCTTGGTAACTCAAGCCTAGATTTTTAGAATCCATATGTGTTATTTAAAATCCCATATTTGTTTTTTTATAATTAAATTTCATTAAAAAACTCCTCTTTTCTCCCTATAACTTCTTGTACCTATTTGAATCCAATACATTGGACTTCAAGACAATTTTCCTGAGTACATATAAATTCCAAGTTATCATTATTTAATTTTGTCATCTATTAAAAATGATGGAAGCATGTCATCTACATTTTTTCTCATTGATGTCCATACTAAAAATTTGAAGCTAGATAAACACTTGTGTAAGAATTGCTTAACATTTAGTGTGAAAAAAAAATATTTTATTTTTGGTTAGAGATATTTAGTGTGTAGTGTCATAGGTTGTTAGTGGGTCAATAGTGGTAAGATTTTATTAATTACGGATGTGGTTTTGTGTTTATAAGTTGGTAATGTTTTGGTTAGTTCTTGTAATCACCTAAAAGTGGTATTTGGATGCTAAAAGTGTTGATTTAGTTAGCATAATCATAGCATAGTCCTAGACCTATCATAGAGCTTTTGACACACTTTTTTAGTAATTATGTGGACCAAAGATAGTTAAAGATAGACAAAACATATTCCTAGGATAAGTTTTTCAAATCCTAACCCTGTTTACCTAGAAATTTGATAAATGGACATTAGTGCCACATTTGGGACATTACAACCACATGGCACTAGTGTCCCCAAATAGGTGCTACTATCTTTTGCCCTAACTCTCCTGAACAGATAATGTTCAAATGTGTGCACCTCCTAAAGTTGGATTAAGTAAATTTTACTATCTTCATAAGCTACAAATATATATAATTTCAATTCTATTTGAACTTTATTCATTAGATGGAAAATAGATGCAAGTGCCTATTCAAACAAAAGATAAGTTGAGAAAAATTAAGGTATGTGATCCTTATTCTACCCTAATTATTCATAATACCATATACATTATCCATAAAACCATATTTAAAATCTCAAACACACTCAAGGAATCCAATTCCACTCTCATTCTAGCATTCACATGCACTTGCATCAAGCACTAGGTGGGAGAACTACATGTGGCTTGATCCCTCTTCAGAGTATTGGTATGTACATAACTCTCTTCACAATAGAGTGTTAAATATGTCCATCCTATCCTAATAATGAACACATAATTATTTATCATTCCATATTTATAAGGAGGATTAGGGTTTTCACATTAAATCAGGTTTTCCAAGCACAACACAGAACTATAGATTTCATGCATGAAGGAACAAGACCTAAAAACATAAGTGTATGTGTTCCCATAAAATAGGAATAATACTATAAAGAGGACACTAACACCACTTTGAGGACACTAAAATAACATGGTGCTAATGTCTAGGTGTGGTGCTATTATCCAATGAGAAAACATATCCTTATACCTTATTGATGACACTCATAACTCTCTAGAACTCAATTTTTAGAACCTAGATCATCTATGATAGTCACTTTATTGATAAATTTATATTTAAGCCTATTTATTACTATTTTTAAAAATTCAAAGAAATTAAAAAAAATCATAGTAAACTAGTGCTAAATTATTTCATATTATTAAACTAATTTAGACATAGCAAACCTTTAATCTAAACATAAGATTTACATAGTTAAACCCTAAAAGGTTAAATCATTTGGTGAACCCATCTTACTTTTAATATTGATTCAAACCCTAGCTTGTATTAATCCAAATTTTTATGCAATAATTTAGGGTTTTATACTTATAGTTTTATGCTTTTTATAGACAACCTAGCTAAATTAAATCAATTTTCATATTAGGGTTTCAATCTATCTTACATATAACTTAAATTGTTTCAAAAAAATCCTAGATTCAAAAATCCCTAACCCTATATTATTTTAGGTTTGTATCCTTTTTTCTCTTATTTTCATTAGTTGATATTAATTTTTTAAAATTCACATATCCTATTTTGGTATCTTTATTTCAATTTATTTACTATATGCCATCTAAAAAAGCTATCTCTCTTTAATTAAGAAGAAGTGTTAGCCTAGATTGTAATCCTATAGATCACATTAACATCCCTACTATCCAATACTATAAGAAGGACATGGAAACTATTAAAACTCTAGTTATGAATCCTCATGCCCTAATTATGTGGAATTCAATGACAATGCATCTGAAGATGAACAATACAACTAAGAGCAATATGAGTTACACATTGAGAATTAAGACACACACCCTCCACATAAAAATAATGACATAATTATGAAAAAATATGAGGTATTACAAGTATTTAGATATATAATTCAAGAACAACCCCTTGATCATGCACAAATCTTATAGGCCATATTGGAAATCAAGAATAAAACAAACAATTATGAATCTTTAACCCCTCTAGTTAATAATGTTGTTACACTTCTAGTGGGGCCAAATCAACTAAATAAAATAGCACAAATGAAGATTTTTATTCAACATTACTGATAGATACTCCCTTTATGTCTAGTTCTTCCACTCTAGATGTATAATCCCTTATACATGGGATTTATACTTTTCAGTATAAGGTGTGACATCTTGAGTAGGAAGAAACTAGGCCATTACATGCCTTAGATTCCAACATTCTCTTGCATATAACTTTGGCACATCACATAGTAACAACTCATTTTCCATCTATTTTCATGGCACCCAAGCTCACATTATATGATGGTAAGGGTGACCTAGAGCATCACCTCAGAGCCTTTTGTATAGCATGTTTGGACTATGTGTCCAATGATTGGCTTATTACAAAGTTATTTCCATGCAGTCTCAAGGATTATGCCCTACAATGATTCTATGATTTACCAAATCAATATATCATGACATTCAATCCTTTAGCCAACATGTTCCTAACACACTTATCTATTAACATCAATGATAAGATATCATATGCATAAGTGGCATAATTAAATAAAAATTAAAATGACCCTATTGTAGATTATGTCTTATGATACAGGATAATATTATCCAAATTGACCAGCCCCATGATAGACAAAGATATTCAAGATATATTTAAACACATTCTATTACTAGCATTAGATGAGGCTACCTTGTTCAAGAAGTTTCCTACATTCACTAATTTGTATCATATAGTCAAATAAATATAGGTTAAGCTCTTATCAATGGGAAAACTCAAGTACATAAATGGATTAGAATAAACTATTAAGATTTAAAACAATTATCCATACAAGGTAAGGGTCATAGACAATAAAAGTGATCAAAAGGCCAAAATAAATGCAACTTATGAGCCATTTCATAATTAATTTTATGCATTCCTTAGTGTAGAGTCTTCACTAATCTTATAGAGTCACCAACACAAGTTATACAACAAATATTTGAAATAAATGTCATATCTCTCTCTCCCATTAAATAGGTTGATATGACATAACCTCTTCCAAAGAGTTATGACTCAAATGCATTATGTGAGTATCAAAGGGCACCAGGCCACACAACAAAAAGATGCATTAGCCTAAAGCATATGATATAAGATCTCATTGAGGCTAACATTATCGATGTGGGAACACCCACAAAGGAACTAAAGCAACATCAAATAGAGGATAAATCACTAAAGATGTTTTCATATCCTTCCACAAAACATACAATGAATGAGGTAGGAAGTACATCAAGTATTCATTATACATAAAAAGCACATACACCACTATATTCCCATCATATAATTACAAAGGAGACACATCTGCTGCATAACATTATTGGCATGTGTCATACTACAGTGCCACCTAGACGATTTATCACATTTTCAAAGTAAGATGGTTGACAATGGATCAAACATAATCATGTACACCATGACACTCTTATATCACTTGGGATATGTAGAGTGAGATATATTCCCCATAGATACGGTCATTAGTGGATTAATTTCCCATGCTCAAAGCTCCATCAAAGAGATTGCGCTTCCATTACAAGTGGGACCAACACACATAGTCACTTAGTTCTTAGTAGTACCTAGTGCAGGTGTATTCAATATATGACTAGGAAAGCTATGGTTATAGTAGTTCCAAGCCATCCCATGTACATTACATCAATGCCTAAAGTACAGACATGCTAATCAGGTGCTTACGGTGGATGTTGTCTCATATGAGTATCTTCTACCCATTTCATAGGCAATTCTAATATAGACACCAGTTACAATTCCATCACCATTACCAAACATTACATATTTATTAACTATAGCAAAGAGTACAAATCCTATGCATACATCATAGTGTTTAGTAGAGTCATCATTGCAGTATATGTTTACTCATACAATATCTACATGTATCCATACTCTCCAACATATACCATTACTAGAGAGACCTCTACATTAGAGATACATCACAGATTCTAGAGTGCATTACTCTACTCAATTTAAACTGAGATCTGTTTTGTTAGGTTTTAATGGTTCTCAACATAGGGCACCTATATCACTTATAACTTCTTCTTCTATCAAATGTGTCCCTAAGACCCCTACAGTTCATAAGAAATCATAGCCAGTGTCACAACATCATAGCATCACTACACATGTAGCTTCATAATTAGATTATATAACACAATAAATCATGGGCTCATAGTTTCCCTTTCATAACACATGTGTGATCATAGTTCATGTATTCAACATAGGTCATGGTGATAATGAGTCTCCCATGAGACTCATTGGTTAGTATGATTCCTAGCCTTTTACATACTTCTCTCTCCTCTCTCTCTCCTCTCTCTCTCTCTCTCTCTCTCTCTCTCTCTCTCTCTCTCTCTCTCTCTCTCTCTCTCTCTCTCTCTCTCTCTCTCTCTCTCTCTCTCTCTCTCTCTCTCTCTCTCTCTACATAGTTTATTTTCATTTTCTTGTACTTATCTTATACTCAAAAAACACAAAAATAATATAACATATAAAAATAAAAAAACATTCAAATATTTCAAAAACACAAAATTTATATATTATATGCATTTCTATGTTTACATTTCTACTACTTTCTAAGTATTACATATGCTAGCTATATTAGTATAGTCAGTTTTATCGTACATATATGCTTCACTTGTTCTTGTTGAGTGATCTTAGATTATAAATAAGACTCCATTCCACTTCATTGATATAGAATTGCTATCATCTACCCACTAGTGGCATATACACTAGTCTAAGTTTATTTTTATGCATCTATACACTTGGGGTCATCTCCTACATAGTTATTACTACCAAGTTCTATCCTTACATATTATACATTAAATTTTATGCATTGATATATATTGATATTAATCATTGCTACTAATTTCTCATATTTTTTGCTGAATATCACTAGTTATACTCAACATATGTACATCCTAGCATTTACATAGATTTTTACTACATAGTTATGCATGCTTTCATTTCTAGTTTTCCTAGATTAGACTTGATTATGTTTCCTATGCTTCTTCCATCTTTGAGGGTATTTGAATATGCCATTGTTATTTGTATTATGCTAATTATTTATTTTTATGCCTTGGACATCTGCCCATGTCCCTTGTGTGTGCTTTCCTAATTTCATACGTAGACATTTGAACATGGCCTTCTATGTGGCTTTAAGCCAAATTACTTGTTGCTTGTGTATGTGGACATTTGAACATGTCCTTATATGTATTCATTCTCATATTTAGTGGCATGTGCCCATGTCCCTTGTATTATGACCCCTTAACCTACTTTTTCATGCCTCATGTACTTGTATATATGCTTCCTTGTATGTGTATTCACCATGAAACTTGTCTTTTCTTGTTGCACACACACTAATTTTCAATGCCATGAGGGATTTCATGCATCTACCCTTCCTACTTGGGTGTTGTGATGGACATTGTTCCCCATCCCCCTAGATAGTTACTCATATGTTATATTATACACATTGATTACATATATCTTAACACCCTTATGAAATGATATATTACAACATACATCTTACATTACCTATTTTTGCTTAGATTCATTTACACTCCAATGTTATGTTTGTACATTGTATTGGATTATCATGCACATGCTCTGGATAACATATTTTACAGAGCTACTTATTTTGAGGATAATTCTTACACATACTAACCTCAAAATAGGGGTCATTCATATGGATTTGTCATAAATATTAGGCTCTAACTTTGATATTCATAGATAAATTTCAGCACATAGGCTTAGTTTTAGAAATTAGACACAAGGTTGACATAGGAAATAATAAACTCAAAAAATAGTTTAGATCACCTAGATTTTAAACTAGGAATACATTACCACCTATATTAGGACACTATTACAATATTTTCCATTATAGGGCACTATTTTCTAGTAACCCCAACTTCTAGATAATCTATATTATCCAGACCAGTACACTAGATACAATACAAATTTGCATAGGTATAGTCATATATTTGATAGTTATGTTTATATTTTAATCATATACACTCATTTTAGCTTAGTTTCATACCACTTGATCAAATAAGGGGCATCACATGAGGCATGAATCACTCTCACATTTAATCTAATTACATAGATTTAGTTATTACATACTCAATTCAGATTTAGTAAACTCAGATACCATATTAGGGGCATGTATGTAGCACATAATTTCCATATACTCATCTACACAAAGGTTGATCAAATGGAATGGAAAAATCCATGTCATTATTTACACTATATATAACTTCTATCACATTCCAGGTTATCACTTGAATCATTCCTTGCTCCATCTATAGTTGTTGGCATTCTCGAGTGGCCCAAAGCTACCTAATACACTTGAGTGGCTACAGAGCCAACATACACAGTTAAATTTACTAATTTAGATACTTTAAACACTTTATACAATTTATTTATATATGCATCTATTTCACACAAGTGGGAAATTATGGATTCATAGCCTAATTGAGTTATTGATCCACCCATATGAGAGGGTTAGACACACTTAGAATCTTATCCAAGTTATTAATATATCAATATAAATTGATCAAGGGTGGTCAATGATGGATTCAAATCTAGATTAATTTCTTGAGCCACCCATATGATGATTGATCAATCCATTAGCTTAGTCCAAGATATTCAATGATATGATCATTATATACACTCACACACACAAGTTGTCACCAAGTTCATGGATTATTTCATGTACCCAATGTGGTGTACTCATTACTTTCCTCTCTCTTTACTCAACTTTACTTGGTTACTTTACTTTAGCATAGTCTTCTAATTTTGATAATCTCTTAAGGACTAATTTTTGCATGTTACATTACAAGTCATTATTTCATATCATGCTTCACATATGTAAACTATGATTCACATACTCAAAATCATCTACATTAGCTTCACTTATAAGGTAAGTCTAGGTATGCTTATTTTTTCCTTTATACTAGTCATTTAACTTTACTATATTTTTACTATAAAGGGAGGGAAAATGTAATCACCTAAAAGTGGTATTTGGATGCTAAGAATGTCACTTGAGTTAGCATATTCCTATCATATCCCTAGAACTATCCTAGAGCCTTTTGCACACTTTTTTAGTCATTGTGTAAACCATAAACAATTACATATAGCCAAAACACACTCCTAGTATAACTTTCTCAAATCCCAACCTAGTTTGTCCAATAGTCTACCAAGTGGACATTAGTGCCACATTTGGGACACTAAAACCACATGGTGTGAATGTCCCTAACTTGGTGCTACTATCCTTTGCCCTAACTCTCCTGAATGGATACTTTTTAAAACTTTTACCTCTCCTAAGGTTGGCCTATGTACATTTTATTAACCACACAAGTTATAGATCTCTATAAATACAAGTATATTTGACCTTTATTCACTAGATGCAAAAGTCT